>JAGXJF010002591.1:0-33009 GCA_019208055.1 Stipa capillata
CAGCAGCAAGGATTGGGATAGTTTGGTCGGATGGTTCGGGAGAACCAGAGGAGAGCCGGACCTTCTTCCGGATGGACCGTTTGGAAGGTCCGGGACGGTCGGGTTGGACGGTTTGGTCGAATGGTTGGGGAGCAATAGTTTGGAGGGTCCGGGACAGTCGGGTTGGACCGTTTGGTCGGATGATTCGGGACCAACAGTTTGGAGGGTCCGGGACAATCGGGTTGGACAGTTTGGTCGGATGGTTCGGGACCAACAGTTTGGAGGTTCCGAGACGGTCGGCATGATCGGTTTCGTCGGTTGGTTTGGGACCAACAGTTTGGAGGATCCGGGATGGTCGGGTTGGATAGTTTGGTCGGATGGTTCGAGAGAACTCGAGGAGAGCCGGACCTTCTTCCGGATGGACCGTTTGGAAGGTCCTGGACGGTCGGGTTGGACGGTTTCGTCGGATGGTTGGGGACCAATACTTTGGAGGACCCGGGACGGTCGGGTTGGACGGACGGTTTCGTCTGATGGTTCGGGACCAACAGTTTGGAGGGTTCAGACGGTCGGGTTGGACGATTTGGTTGGATGTTTCAGGACAACTAGAGGAGATCCGGACCTTCTTCCGGACAGACCGTGTGGAACTTCTGGTACGGTTGGGTTAGATGGATTGGTCGGATGGTTCGGGACCAACAGTTTGGAGGGTCCAAGACGGTCGAGTTGGACGGTTTGGTCGGATGGTTCCGGAGAACTAGAGGAGAACCTGACAATCTTCCGGATGGACCGTTTCGAAGGTACGGGATGGTCGGGTTGGACAGTTCGGTCGGATGGTTCGGGACAACTAGAGGAGATCCGGACCATCTTCCGGGCGGACCGTTTGTATGTTCCAGGACGGTCGGGTTTGGTCAGATGGTTCGGGATCAACAGTTTGGAGGGTCCAGGATGGTCGGGTTTGGTTGGATGGTTCGGGATCAACAGTTTGGACGGTCGGGTTGGACGATTTGGTCGGATGGTTCGGGAGAACTAGAGGACAACCGGACCTTCTTCCGGACGGACCGTTTGGTGTGTCCGGGACGGTCGGGTTGGACGGTTTGGTCGGATGGTTCGGGACCAACAGTTTGGAGGCTCCGGGAGGTCGGTTTGGACGGTTTGGTCGGATGGTTCGGGACCAACAGTTTGGAGGCTCCGGGAGGTCGGTTTGGACGGTTTGGTCGGATGGTTCGGGACCAACAGTTTGGAGGCTCCGGGAGGTCGGTTTGGATGGTTTGGTCGGATGGTTCGGGACCGAAAGTTTGGAGGGTCCGAGATAATCGGATTGGTCGGTTTGGTCGGATGGTTCGGGACCAACAGTTTGGAGGGTCTGAGACGGTCGGGTTGGACGGTTTGGTTGGATGGTTCGGTAGAACTAGAGGAGAACCGGACCTTCTTCCGGATGGACCGTTTGGAAGTTCTAGGATGGTCGGTTTGGACGGTTTGGTCGGATGGTTCGGGGCCAACAGTTTGGAGGGTCCCAAACGGTCGGGTTGGACGGTTTGGTCAGATGGTTCGGGAGAACTAGAGGAGAACCGGACATTCTTCCGGATGGACCGTTTGGAAGGTCCGGGACGTTCGGCTTGGACGGTTTGGTCGTAGGTTCGAGACCAACAGTTCGAAGGGTCCGAGACGGTCGGGTTCGACGGTTTGGTCGGATGGTTCGGGAGAAGTAGAGGAGAACCAGAGATTCTTCCGGACAGACCGTTTCTAAGCTCCGGGACGGTCGGGTTGGATGGTTTGGTCGGATGGTTCGGGACAACTAGAGGAGATCCGGACCTTATTCCGGACGGACCGTTTGTATGTTCTAGGACGGTCGGGTTTGGTTGGATGGTTCGGGACCAACAGTTTGGAAGGTCCGAGACGGTCGGGTTGCATGATTTGGTCGGATGATTCGGGCCCAACTGTTTGGAGGGTCCGGGACGGTCGGGTTGGACGGTTTGGTCGGATGCTTCGGAACCAACAGGTTGGAGGGTCCGAGACGGTCGGGTTAGACGGTTTGGTCGGATGGTTCGGGACCAACAGTTTGGAGGGTCCGGGATGATCGGGTTGGTTGGTTTGGTCGGATGGTTCGGGAGAACTAGGGGAGAGCTGGACCTTCCTCCGGACGGACCGTTTAGAAGGTCCGGGACGGTCGGGTTGGACGGTTTGGTCGGATGGTTTGGGACAATTAGAGGGGATCTAGACCGGACAAACCATTTGGATGTTCCAGGACAGTTGGGTAGGACGGTTTGGTCGGATGGTTCGGGACCAACAGTTTGGATGGTCTGAGATGGTCGGGTTGGACGGTTTGGTTGGATGGTTCAGGACAAGTAGTGGAGATTCGGAACTTCTTCCGGACGGACCGTTTGGAAGTTCCAGGACGGTCGGGTTGGACAGTTTGGTCGGATGGTTAAGGACCAACAGTTTGGAGGGTCTGAGACGGTCGGGTTGGACGGTTTGGTCGGATGGTTCCGGAGAACTAGAGGAGAAACGGACATTCTTCCGGACGGACCGTTTCGAAGGTCCGGGACGGTCGGGTTGGACGGTTTGGTCGGATGGTTTGGGACAACTAGAGGAGATCCAGACGTTCTTCCAGAAGGACCGTTTGTATATTCCGGGACGGTCGGGTTTGGTGGGATGGTTCGGGACCAACAGTTTGGAGCGTCCGAGATGGTAGGGTTGGACGATTTGATCGGATGGTTCGGGACCAACAGCTTGGAGGGTCCGGGACGGTCGGGTTGGACGATTTGGTCGGATGATTCGGACCAACAGTTTGGAGGGTCCGGGATGGTCGGGTTGGTCAGTTTGGTCGGATGGTTCGGGACGAACAGTTTGGAGGTTCCGAGATGGTCGGGTTGGACGGTTTGGTCGGATGGTTCGGGACCAACAGTTTGGAGGTTCCTAGACGGTCAGGTTGGACGGTTTGGTTGGATGGTTCGGGAGAACTAAAAGAGAACCGGACCGTTTGGAAGGTCCGGGACGGTCGGGTTGGATGGTTTGGTTGGATGGTTCGGGACCAAAGGTTTGGAGGGTCCGGGAGGTCAGGTTGGACCGTTTGGTCGGTTGGTTCGGGACCAACAGTTTGGAGGGTCCGAGACAGTCGGATTGGTTGGTTTGGTCGGTTGGTTCGGGACCAACAGTTTGGAGGCTCTAGGATGGTTGGGTTGGATGGTTCGGGAGAACTAGAGGAGAACCGAACCTTCTGCCGGACGGACCATTTGAAAGGTACTGGATGGTCGGGTTGGACGGTTATCTCGGATGGTTCGGGACCTTCCTCCGGACGGACCATTAGGATTTTCCAGGATAGCCGGGCTGGACGGTTTGCTGGATGGTTTGGTCGGACGGTTCGGGACGAAAAGTTTGGAGGGTCCGTGACGGTCGGGTTGGACGGTTTGGTCGGATGGTTCGGGACCAACAGTTCGCAGGGTCCGGGGTGGTCGGGTTGGACGGTTTGGTCGGATGGTTTCGGACCAACAGTTTGGAGGGTCCGGGACGGTCGGGTTGGACGGCTTGGTCGGATGGTTCGGGACCAACAGTTTGGAGGGTCCGAGACGGTCGGGTTGGACGGTATGGTCGGACGGTTCGGGATCAAAAGTTTGGAGGGTCCGGGACGGTCGGGTTGGACGGTTTGGTCGGATGGTTCGGGACCAACAGTTTGGAGGGATGCGAGACGGTCGGGTTTGACGGTTTGGTCGGCTGGTTCCGGAGAACTAGAGGAGAACCGGACATTCTTCCGGACAGACCGTTTCGAAGGTCCTGGACGGTCGGGTTGGACGGTTTGGTCGGATGGTTCGGGACCAAAAGTTTGGAGGGTCCGGGACGGTCGGGTTGGACGGTTTGGTCGGACGGTTCGGGACCAAAAGTTTGGTGGGTCCGGGACGGTCGGGTTGGACGGTTTGGTCGGATGGTTCGGGACCAACAGTTTGGAGGGTGAGAGACGGTCGGGTTTGACGGTTTGGTCGGCTGGTTCCGGAGAACTAGAGGAGAACCGGACATTTTTCCGGACGGACCGTTTCGAAGGTCCTGGACGGTCGGGTTGGACGGTTTGGTCGGATGGTTCGGGACCAAAAGTTTGGAGGGTCCGGGACGGTCGGGTTGGACGGTTTGGTCGGACGGTTCGGGACCAAATGTTTGGAGGGTCCGGGACGGTCGGGTTGGATGGTTTGGTCGGATGGTTCGGGTCCAACAGTTTGGAGGGTGCGAGACGGTCGGGTTTGACGGTTTGGTCGGCTGGTTCCGGAGAACTAGAGGAGAACCGGACATTCTTCCGGACGGACCGTTTCGAAGGTCCTGGACGGTCGGGTTGGACGGTATGGTCGGATGGTTCGGGACAACTAGAGGAGATCCGGACGTTCTTCCGGACGGACTGTTTTTATGTTCCGGGACGGTTGGGTTTGGTCGGATGGTTCAGGACAACTAGAGGAGATCCGGACGTTCTTCCGGACGGACTGTTTTTATGTTCCGGGACGGTTGGGTTTGGTCGGATGGTTCAGGATCAACAGTTTGGAGCGTCCGAGACGTCGGGTTGGACGATTTGATCGGATGGTTCGGGACCAACAGTTTGGAGGGTCCGGGACGGTGGGTTGGACGAGTTGGTCGGATGCTTCGGGACCAACAGTTTGGAGGGTCCGGGACGGTCGGATTGGATAGTTTGGTTGGATGGTTCGGGACCAACAGTTTGGAGGGTCCGAGACGGTCGGGTTGGACGGTTTGGTCGGATGGTTCGGGAGAACTAGAGGAGAACCGGACCGTCTTCTGGACGGACCGTTTGGAAGGCCCGGGACGGTCGGGTTGGACGGTTTGGTCGGATGGTTCGGGACGAACAGTTTGGAGGGTCAAAGACGGTCGGGTTGGACGGTTTGGTCGGATGGTTCGAGAGAACTAGAGGAGAACCGGACATTCTTTCGGACGGACCGTTTCGAAGGTACGGGATGGTCGGGTTGGACAGTTTGGTCGGATGGTTCGGGACAACTAGAGGAGATCCGGACCTTCTTCCGGACGGACCGTTTGTATGTTCCAGGACGGTCGGGATTTGGACGGATGGTTCGGGACCAACAGTTTGGAGGGTCCGGGACTGTCGGGTTGGACGGTTTGGTCGGATGGTTCGGGACCAACTGTTTGGAGGCTCCGGGAGGTCGGTTTGGACGGTTTGGTCGGATGGTTCGGGACCGAAAGTCTGGAAGGTCCGAGACAGTCGGATTGGTCGGTTTGGTCGGATGGTTCGGGACCAACAGTTTGGACGGTCTAGGACGGTTGGGTTGGATGGTTCAGTCGGATGGTTCGGGAGAACTAGAGGAGAGCTGGACCTTCTTCGGGACGAACCTTTTGTATGTTCCGGGACGGTCGGGTTTGGTCGGATCGTTCGGGACCAACAGTTTGGAGCGTCCGAGATGGTCGGGTTGGACGATTTGGTCGGATGGTTTGCGACAAACAGTCTGGAGGGTCCGAGATGGTCGGGTTGGACGGTTTGGTCGGATGGTTCAGGACCAACAGTTTGGATGGTCCAGGACGGTCGGGTTGGATTGTTTGGTCGGATGATTCGGGGAGAACAAGAGGAGATCGGACCTTCTTCCAGACGGACCGTTTGTATGTTCCGGGACGGTCGGGTTTGGTCGGATTATTTGGGACCAACAGTTTGGAGCATCCGAGACGGTCGGGTTGGACGATTTGATCGGATGATTCGGGACCAACAGTTTGGAGGGTCCGGGACGGTCGAGTTGGACAGTTTGGTCAGATGGTTCGGGACCAACAGTTTGGAGGTTCCGAGACGGTCGGGTTGGACTGTTTGGTCGGATGGCTCGGGAGAACTAGAGGAGAACCGGACATTCTTCCGGACGGACTGTTTCGAAGGTGCGGGATGGTCGGGTTGGACAGTTCGGTCGGATGGTTCGGTCGGATGGTTCGGACCATCTTCCGGACGGACCGTTTGTATGTTCCAGGACGGTCGGGTTTGGTCGGATGGTTCGGGATCAACAGTTTGGAGGGTCCAGGACGGTCGGGTTTGGTTGGATGGTTCGGGATCAACAGTTTGGACGGTCGGGTTGGGCGGTTTGGTCGGATGGTTCGGGAGAACTAGAGGACAAGCGGACCTTCTTCCGGACGGACCGTTTGGTGTGTCCGGGACGGTCGGGTTGGACGGTTTGGTCGGATGGTTCGGGACCCTCAGTTTGGAGGCTCCGGGAGGTTGGTTTGGACGGTTTGGTCGGATGGTTCGGGACCAACAGTTTGGAGGCTCCGGGAGGTCGGTTTGGACGGTTTGGTCGAATGGTTCGGGACCGAATGTTTGGAGGGTCCGAGACAGTCGGATTGGTCGGTTTGGTCGGATGGTTCGGGACCAACAGTTTGGACGGTCCAAGACGGTTGGGTTGGATGGTTCATTCGGATGGTTCGGGAGAACTAGAGGAGAGCCGGACCTTCGTCGGGACGAACCTTTTGTATGTTCCGGGACGGTCGGGTTTCGTCGGATCGTTCGGGACCAACAGTTTGGAGCATCCGAGACGGTCGGGTTGGACGATTTGGTCGGATGGTTTGGGACAACCAGTTTGGAGGGTCCGAGATGGTCGGGTTGGACGGTTTGGTCGGATGGTTCGGGACCAACAGTTTGGACGGTCCAGGACGGTCGGTTGGATTATTTGGTCGTATGCTGTTGGTTCCAAATCATCCGACCAAACTGGTTCCAAATCATCCGACCAAACCGACCAACCCGACCGTCTCGGACCCTCCAAACTGTTGGTCCCGAACCATCCGACCAAACCGTCCAACCCGACCGTCCCGGACCCTCAAAACTGTTGGTCCCGAACCATCCGACCAAACCATCCAACCCGACCGTCCCCGACCGTCCAAACTGTTCGTCCCGAACCATCCGACCAAACCGTCCAACCCGACCGTCGCGGACCCTCCAAGCTGTTGGTCCCGAACCATCCGACTAAACCGTCCAACCCGACCGTCCCGGGCCCTCCAAACTGTTGGTCCCGAACCATCTGACCAAACCGTCCAACCCAACCGTCCCGAACCTTCGACACGGTCCGTCCGGAAGAAGGTCCGGCTCTCTTCTAGTTCTCCCGAACAAACGGACCAAACCATCCAACCCGTCCATCCCGGACCCTCCAAACTGTTGGTCCCGAACCATCAGACCAAACCGTCCAACCCGACCATCTCGTAACATCCAAATGGTCCTTTCGGAAGAAGGTCCGGATGTCCTCTAGTTGTCTCGAACCATCCAAGCAAACCTTTCAACCCGACCGTCTCAAACCCTCCAAACTGTTGGTCCCGAACCATCCGACCAAACCGTCCAACCCGACCATCCCGAACCTTCGACATGGTCCGTCCGGAAGAAGGTCCGGCTCTCTTCTAGTTCTCCCGAACCAGCGGACCAAACATCCAACCCGTCCGTCCCGGAACCTCCAAACTGTTGGTCCCGAACCATCTGACCAAACCGTCCAACCCGCCCGTCTCGGACCCTCCAAACTGTTGGTCCCGAACCATCTGACCAAACCGTCCAACACGACCGTCCCGGACGCTCCAAACTGTTGGTCCCGAACCATCCGACCGAAACATGCAACCGACCGTCTCGTGCCCACCAAACTGTTGGTCCCGAACCAACCGACCAAACCCGACGGTCCCGGAACATACGAACGGTCCGTCCGGAAGAAGGTCCAGATCTCCTCTAGTTGTCCCGAACCATCCGACCAAACCGTCCAACCAGATCGTCCCGAAACTTCCAAACGGTCCGTCCAGAAGAAGCTCGGGATCTCCTCTAATTGTCTCGAACCATCCGACCAAACCATCCAACCCGACCACCCCGGACCCTCCGAACTGTTGGTCCCGAACGATCAGACCAAACCATCCAACCCGACCGTCTCGGATCCTCCAAACTGTTGGTACCGAACCGTCCGACCAAACCCGACGGTCCCGGAACACACGAATGGTCCGCCCGGAAGAAGGTCCGGGTGTCCTCTAATTGTCCCGAACCATCCGACCAAACCGTCCAACCCGACCGTCCTGGACCTTCCAAACGGTCAGTCCGGAAGAAGGTCCGGTTCTCCTCTAGGTCTTCCGAACCATCCGACCAAACTGTCCAAACCGACCGTCTCGGACCCCCTAATCTGTTGGTCCCGAACCATCCGACCAAACCGTCCAACCCGACCATCTCCGACCCTTCAAACCGTTGGTCCCGAACCGTCCAACCAAACCGTTTAACCCGACCGTTCCGAAACATCCAAACGGTCTGTCCGGAAGAATGTCTGGATCTAATCTAGTTGTCCCGAACCATCCGACCAAACCGTCCAACCCGACCACCCCGGACCCTCCAAACGGTCCGTCCGGAAGAAGGTCCGGTTCTCCTCTAGTTCCCGTGAACCATCTGACCAAACTGTCCAACCCGACCGTCTCGGACCCTCCAAACTGTTGGTCCCGAACCATCCGCCGAAACCGTCCAACCCGACCGTCCCGTAACTTCTAAATTGTCCATCCGGAAGAAGGTCCGGATGTCCTCCAGTTGTCTCGAACCATCCAACCAAACCTTTCAACCCGACCGTCTCAGACCCTCCAAACTGTTGGTCCCGAACCATCCGACCAAACCGTCCAACCAGATTGTCCTGGAACTTCCAAATGATCCGTCCGGAAGGTCTAGATCTCCTCTAATTGTCCCAAACCATCCGACCAAACCGTCCAACCCGACTGTCCCCGACCGTCCAAACTGTTGGTCCCGAACCATCCGACCAAACCGTCCAACCCGACCGTCGCGGACCCCCCAAGCTGTTGGTCCCGAACCATCCGACCAAACCGTCCAACCCGACCGTCCAAACCGTTGGTCCTGAACCATCCAACCAACCGTCTAACCCGACCCTCCAAACCGTTGGTCCCAAACCGTCCAACCAAACCGTCTAACCCGACCGTCACGAAACTTTTGGTCCCGAACCATCCGACCAAACCGTCGAACCCGACCGTCCCGGACCCTCCAAACTGTTGGTCCCGAATCATCCGACCGAATCGTCCACCCGACCATCTCGGACGCTCCAAAACTGTTGGTCCCGAACCATCCGACCAAATCGTCCAACCCGACCATCTCGGACGCTCCAAACTGTTGGTCCCGAACCATCCGACCAAACCGTCCAACCCGATCATCCAGGAAATTCCAAACGATCGGTCCGGAAGAAGGTCCGGTTCGTCTCTAGTTCTCCCGAACCATCCGACCAAACCATCCAACCCGACCGTCTCGGACACTCCAAACTGTTGGTCTCGAACCATCCGATCAAACTGTCCAACCCGGCCGTCCCGGATCCTCCAAACTGTTGGCACCTAACCGTCCGACCAAACCGTCCAACCCGACCAGCCCGAAACTTCCCAATGGTCCGTCCGGAAGAAGGTCCTGATCTCCTCTAGTTGTCCGGAACCGTCCGACCAAACTGTCCAACCCGACTGTCCCGGACCTTCCAAACGGTCCGTCCGGAAGAAGGTCCGGCTCTCTTCTAGTTCTCCCGAACCGACAGACCAAACCATCCAACCCGTCCGTCCCGGAACCTCCAAACAGTTGGACCCGAACCATCCGACCAAACCGTCCAACCTGACCGTCTCGGACCCTCCAAACTGCTGGTCCCGAACCATCTGACCAAACCGTCCAACACGACTGTCCCGGACGCTCCAAACTGTTGGTCCCGAAACCATCCGACCGAACCAAGCAAGCGACCGTCTCGTACCCACCAAACTGTTGGTCCCGAACCATCTGACCAAACCGTCCAACCCGACCCTCTCGGATGCTCCAAACTGTTGGTCCCGAACCATCCGACCAAACCCGACGGTCCCGGAACACTACGAACGGTCCGTCCGGAAGAAGGTCCGGAGCTCCTCTAGTTGTTCCGAACCATCCGACCAAACCGTCCAACCCGACCGTCCCGGACCTTCCAAAAGGTCAGTCCGGAAGAAGGTCCGGTTCTCCTCTAGGTCTCCCGAGCCATCCGACCAAACCGTCCAACCCGACCGTCTCGCACCCCTCAATCTGTTGGTCCCGAACCGTCCAACCAAACCGTCTAACCCGACCCTCCCGGAACTTCCAACGGTCTGTCCGGAAGAATGTCCGGATCTCCTCTAGTTGTCCCGAACCATCGACCAAACCGTCCAACCCGACCACCCCGGACCCTCCAACACGGTCCGTCCGAAAGAAGGTCCGGTTCTCCTCTAAGTTCTCGTGAACCATCCGACCAAACTGTCCAACCCGACCGTCTCGGACCCTCCAAACTGTTGGTCCCGAACCATCCGACGAAACGTACAATCGACCGTCCCGGAACATCCAAACGGTCCGTTCGAAAGAAGGTCCGGATCTCCTCTAGTTGTCCCGAACCATCCTGACAAAACCTTCCAACCCGACCGTCTCGACCCTCCAAACGTGGTCCGAACCGTCCGACCAGACAGTCCACCGACCGTCTCGCCCGCTCAGTTGTCCCAAATCATCCGACCAAACCGTCCAACCCGACCGCCTCGGACCTCCATCTCAACGTTTGGTCCCGAACCATCCGACCAAACCGTCCAACCCGACCGTCCCGGACCCTCCAAACTGTTGGTCCCGAACCATCCGACCAAACCGTCCAACCCGACTGTCCCGGAACTTTCAACGGTTCGACCGGAAGAAGTCCGGATCTCCTCTAGTTGTCCGAACCATCCGACCCAAACTGTCCAACCCGACGTGGCCGGACCTTCAATGGTCCCTCCGAAGAGTCCGGTTCTCCTCGAGTTTTCCCGAACCATCCGACCAAACCGTCCAACCCGACAATCTCAGACCTTCCAACTGTTAGTCCCGAACCATCCGACCAAACCGTCTAACCCGACCGTCCCGTAACATCCAAACGGTCCGTCCGAAGAAGTCTAGATCTCCTCCAGTTGTCCCGAACCATCCAACCAAATCGTCCAACCCGACTGTCTCAGACCCTCCAAATAGTTTGTCCCGAACCATCCGACCAAACCGTCCAACCCGACCACCCCGGACCCTCCGATCTGTTGGTCCCGAACCATCCGACCAAACTCATCCCGAACGCCCGACCATCTCGGACCCTCCAAAATGTTGGTCCCGAACCATCCCGACCAAACCGTCCACCCACCGTCCCGGACCTTCCAAACGTCCGTCCGGAAGAAGGTCCGGTTCTCCTCTAGTTCTCCCGAACCATCCGACCAAACCATCCAACCCGACCGTCCCCGACCGTCTCCGACTGTTGGTTCCCGAACCATCCGACCAAACCGTCCAACCCGACCGTCGCGGACCCTCCAACTGTTGGTCCCGAACCATCTGACCAAACCGTCCAACCCGACCGAACTCCCATGGGCAGGTCCAGATCTCACTAGTGGTCCCGAACCATCCGACCAAACCATCGACCAGACCGTCCGGACCTTCCACACGGTCCTGTCCGGATGAAGGTCCGTCTCTCTTCTAGTTCTCCCGAACCGACCGACCAAACCATCCGACCCGTCCGTCCCGGACCTCCAAACAGTTGGTCCCGAACCATCCGACCAAACCGTCCAACCTGACCGTCTCGGACCCTCCAAACTGCTGGTCCCGAACCATCTGACCAAACCGTCCAACACGACTGTCCCGGACGCTCCAAACTGTTGGTCCCGACTCATCCGACCGAACCTGCAAGCGACCGTCTCGTACCCACCAACTGTTGGTCCCGAACCATCTGACCAAAACCGTCCAACCCGACCGTCTCGGATGCTCCAAACTGTTGGTCCCGAACCATCCGACCAAACCCGACGGTCCCGGAACACACGACGGTCCGTCCGGAAGAAGGTCCGGAGCTCCTCTAGTTGTTCCGAACCATCCGACCAAACCGTCCAACCCGACCGTCCCGGACCTTCCAAAAGGTCAGTCCGGAAGAAGGTCCGGTTCTCCTCTAGGTCTCCCGAGCCATCCGACCAAACCGTCCAACCCGACCGTCTCGCACCCCTCAATCTGTTGGTCCCGAACCGTCCAACCAAACCGTCTAACCCGACCCTCCCGGAACTTCCAAACGGTCTGTCCGAAGAATGTCCGGATCTCCTCTAGTTGTCCCGAACCATCCGACCAAACCGTCCAACCCGACCACCTCGGACCCTCCAAACGGTCCGTCCGAAAGAAGGTCCGGTTCTCCTCAAGTTCTCGTGAACCATCCGAACAAACTGTCCAACCCGACCGTCTCGGACCCTCCAAACTGTTGGTCCCGAACCATCCGACGAAACCGTACAATCGACCGTCCCGGACATCCAAACGGTCCGTCGAAAGAAGGTCCGGATCTCCTCTAGTTGTCCCCACCATCTGACAAAACCTTCCAACCCGACCGCCCGAAACTTCGAAACGGTCCGTCCGGAAGAAGATCCTGGTCTCCTCTAGTTGTCCCGAACCATCCGACCAAACCGTCCAACCTGACCGTCCCGGACCTTCCAAACGGTCCGTCCGGAAGAAGGTCCGGTTCTGCTCTAGTTCTCTCGAACCATCCGACCAAACCGTCCAACCCGACATTCTCGGACCCTCCAAACTGTTGGTCCCGAACCATCTGACCAAACTGTCCAACCCGACTGTCCCGGAACTTCCAAATGGTTCTTCCGGAAGAAAGTCCGGATCTCCTTTAGTTGCCCGAACCATCCGACCAAACCGTCCAACCCGACTGTCCCGGACCCTCCAAACTGTTGCTCCCGAACCATCCAACCAAACCGTGCACCCGACCATCTCGGGCCCTCCAATCTTTTAATCCCGAACCATCCGACCAAACCGTCCAACCCGACCGTCCCGTAACATCCAAACGGTCCATCCGGGAGAAGATCCGGATGTCCTCTAGTTGTCTCGAACCATCCAACCAAACCTTCCAACCCGACCGTCTCAGACCCACCAATCTGTTGGTCCTGAACCATCCGATCAAACCGTCCAACCCGACCGTCTCGGACCCCCGAATCTGTTGGTCCCGAACCATCCGACCAAACAGTCCAACCCGACCGTCCCGGACACTCCAAACTGTTGGTCCCGAATCATCCAACCAAATCATGGAACCCGACCGTCTTGGACCCTCCAAATTGTTGGTCCCGAACCACCCGACCAAACCGTCCAACCCACGGAACTTTCAAATGGTCCATCCGAAGAAGGTCCGATCTCCCCTAGTTGTCCCGAACCATCCGACCAAACCATCCAACCCGACCGTCCCGAAACTTCCAAACGGTCCGTCCGGAAGACGGTCCTGATCTTCGCTAGTTGTCCCGAACCATCCAACGAAACCGTCCAACCCGATCGTCTCAGACCATCCAAATTGTTGGTCCCGAACAATCCGACCAAACCGTCCAACCCGACTGTCCTGGAACTTCCAAATGGTCCGCCCAGAAGGTCTAGATCTCCTCTAATTGTCCCAAACCATCCGACCAAACCGTCCAACCTGACCGTCCCGGACCTTCCAAACGGACTGCCGGAAGAAGGTCCAGTTCTCCTCTACTTCTCCCAAACCATCCGACCAAACCATCCAACCCAACCGTCCCGGACCGTCCAAACTGTTGGTCCCGAACCATCCGACCAAACCGCCCAACCCGACCATCGCGGACCGTCCAAACTGTTGGTCCCGAACCACCGACCAAACCGTCCAACCCGACCGTACCGGGCCCTCCAAACTGTTGGTTCCGAGCCATCCGACCAAACTGTCCAACCTGACCGTCCTGGACCTTCGACACGGTCCGTCTGGAAGAAGGTCCAGCTCTCATCTAGTTCTCTCGAACCATCCGACCAAACCATCCAACCCGACCGTCCCGGACCCTCCAAACTGTTGGTCCCGAACCATCCAACCAAACCGTCCAACCCGACCGCCTCGGACCCTCCAAACGGTTGGTCCCGAATCATCCGGCCGAATCATGCAACCGACCGTCTCGGACCCTCCAAACTTTTGGTCCTCAACCATCCGATCAAAGCGTCCAACCCGACCGTCCCGGATCCTCCAAACTGTTGGTCCCGAATCATCCGACCGAATCATGCAACAGACCGTCTTGGACCCTCCAAACTATTGGTCCCGAACCATCGGACCAAACCGTCCAATCCGACCATCTCGGACGCTCCAAACTGTTGGTCCCGAACCATCCGACCAAACCGTCCAACCCGATCATCCAGGAAATTCCAAACGGTCCGTCCGGAAGAATGTCCGGTTCTCCTCTAGTTCTCCCGAACCATCCGACAAACCGTCCAACCCGACCGTCTCGGACACTCCAAACTGTTGGTCCCGAACCATCCGACCAAACTGTCCAACCCGACCGTTCCGGATCCTACAAACTGTTGGTACCGAACCGTCCGACCAAACCGTCCAACCCGACCGGCCCGAAACTTCCCAATGGTCCGTCCGGAAGAAGGTCCTGATCTCCTCTAGTTGTCCCGAACCGTCCGACCAAACTGTCCAACCCGATTGTCCCGAACCTTACAAACGGTCCGTCCGGAAGAAGGTCTGGTTCTCCTCGAGTTATCCCGAACCATCCGACCAAACCGTCCAACCCGACCGTCTCGGACCCTCCAAACTGTTGGTCCCGAACCATCCGGCCAAACCGTCCAACCCGACCGTTCCTGGAACTTCCAAACGGTCCGTCCGGAAGAAGGTCCAGATCTCCTCTAGTTGTCCTCAACCATCCAACCAAACCGTCCAACCTGACCGTTTCAGACCCTCCAAACTGTTGGTCCCGAACCATCCGACGAAACCGTCCAACCCGACTGTCGTGGAACATCCAAATGGTCTGTCTGGAAGGTTTAGATCTCCTCTAACTGTCCCAATCCATCCGACCAAACCGTCGAACCCGAACCATCCCTCCAAACTGTTGGTCCCGAACCATCCGACCAAACAGTCCAACCCGACCATCTCGGGCCCTCCAAACTGTTAGTCCCGAACCATCCGACCAAACCGTCCAACCCGACCGTCCCGGACCCTCCAAACTGTTGGTCCCGAATAATCCGACCAAATCATGCAACCCGACCGTTCCGGACCTTCCAAACGGTCCGTCCGGAAGAAAGTCCGGTTCTCTCCTAATTCACCCGAACCATCCGACCAAACCGTCCAACCCGACCGTACCGGACCCTCCGAACTGATGGACCCGAACCATCCGACCAAACCATCCGACCCGACCGTCACAGACCCTCCAAACTGTTGGTCCCTAACCGTCCGACCAAACCGTCCAAACCCGACCGTCCCGGGCCCTCCAAACTGTTGGTTCCCGAACCACCGACCAAACCGTCCAACCCGACCGTCCCGGGCCCTCCAAACTGTTGGTTCCGAGCCATCCGACCAAACTGTCCAACCTGACCGTCCTGGACCTTCGACACGGTCCGTCTGGAAGAAGGTCCAGCTCTCATCTAGTTCTCCCGAACCATCCGACCAAACCATCCAACCCGACCGTCCCGGACCCTCCAAATTGTTGGTCCCGAACCATCCGACCAAACCGTCCAACCCGACCGCCTCGGACCCTCCAAACTGTTGGTCCCGAATCATCCGACTGAATCATGCAACCGACCGTCTCGGACCCTCCAAACTTTTGGTCCCGAACCATCCGCTCAAAGCGTCCAACCGACCGTCCCGGATCCTCCAAACTGTTGGTCCCGAATCATCCGACCGAATCATGCAACCGACCGTCTCGGACCCTCCAAACTATTGGTCCCGAACCATCCGACCAAATCGTCCAACCCGACCATCTCGGATGCTCCAAACTGTTTGGTCCCGAACCATCTGACCAAACCGTCCCAACCCGATCATCCAGGAAATTCCAAACGGTTCGTCCGGAAGAATGTCCGGTTCTCCTCTAGTTCTCCCGAACCATCCGACAAAACCGTCCAACCCGACCGTCTCGGACACTCCAAACTGTTGGTCCCGAAACCATCCGACCAAACTGTCCACCCGATCAACCCGGAACTTCCAAACGGTACGCTGGAAGAAGGTCCAGATCTCGTCAAGTTGCCCCGAACCATCCGACCAAACTGTCCAACCCGACCGTCCCGGATCCTACAAACTGTTGGTACCGAACCGTCCGACCAAACCGTCCAACCCGCCGGCCCGAAACTTCCCAATGGTCCGTCCGGAAGAAGGTCCTGATCTCCTCTACTTGTCCCGAACCGTCTGACCAAACTCTCCAATCCGACTGTCCCGGACCTTGCAAACGGTCCGTCCAGAAGAAGGTCCGGTTCTCCTCGAGTTCTCCCGAACCATCCGACCAAACCGTCCAACCCGACCGTCTCGGACCCTCCAAACTGTTGGTCCCGAACCATCCGGCCAAACCGTCCAACCCGACCGTCCCGGAACTTCCAAACGGTCCGTTCGGAAGAAGATCCGGATCTCCTCTAGTTGTCCTAAACCATCCAACCAAACGGTCCAACCTGACCGTTTCAGACCCTCCAAACTGTTGGTCCCGAACCATCCGACGAAACCGTCCACCCGACTGTCGTGGAACATCCAAATGGTCCGTCTGGAAGGTTTAGATCTCCTCTAACTGTCCCAATCCATCCGACCAAACCGTCGAACCCGAACCATCCCTCCAAACTGTTGGTCCCGAACCATCCGACCAAACATTCCAACCCGACCATCTCGGGCCCTCCAAACAGTTAGTCCCGAACCATCCGACCAAACCGTCCAACCCGACCGTCCCGGACCCACCAAACTGTTGGTCCCGAATAATCCGACCAAATCATGCAACCCGACCGTTCCGGACCTTCCAAACGGTCCGTCCGGAAGAAGGTCCGGTTCTCTCCTAATTCACCCGAACCATCCGACCAAACCGTCCAACCCGACCGTACCGGACCCTCCGAACTGATGGACCCGAACCATCCGACCAAACCATCCGACCCGACCGTCACAGACCCTCCAAACTGTTGGTCCCGAACCGTCCGACCAAACCGTTCAACCCGACCGTCCCGAAACTTCCTAACGGTCCATCCGGAAAAAGGTCCTGATCTCCTCTAGTTGTCCCGAACCATCCGACCAAACTGTCCAACCGAACCGTCCCGGACTTTTCAAAGGGTTCGTCTGGAAGAAGGTCCCGTTCTCCGATAGTTCTCCCGAACCATCCGACCAAACCGTCCAACCCAACCATCTCGGGCCCTCCAAACAGTTCATCCCGAACCATCCGACCAAACCGACCAACCCGACCATGTCGGGCCCTCCAAACTGTTCGTCCCGAACCATCCGACGAAACCGTCCATCCCGACTGTCCCGGAACTTCCAAACGGTTCGTCCGGAAGAAGGTCCGGATCTCCTCTAGTTGTCCCGAACCATCCAACCAAACCGTCCAACCCGACTGTCGTGGAACTTCCAAACGGTCCATCCGGAAGAAGGTCCGGTTCTCCACTAGTTCTCCCGAACCATCTGACCAAACCATTCAACCCGACCGTCCCGGACCGTCCAAACTGTTGGTTCCAAACCATCCGAGTAAACCGTCCATCCCGACCGTCTAGGACCGTCCAAACTGTTGGTCCCGAAGCGTCCGACCAAACCGTCCAATCCGACTGTCCTGGAACTTCCTAATGGTCCGTCCGGAAGGTGTAGATCTCCTCTGATTGTCCCAAACCATCGGGGCTAACTGTCCTACCCGACCGTCCAGGACCTATCAAATAGACCCTCCGGAAGAAGGTCCGTTTCTCCTCTCCCGAACCATCCGACCAAACCATCCAACCCAACCGTCCAGGACTCTCCAAACTGTTGGTCCCGAACCGTCCGACAAAACGGTCCAACCCGACCGTCCCGAAACTTCCGAATGGTCCGTCCGGAAGAAGGTCCTGATCTCCTCTAGTTGTCCCGAACTGTCCGACCAAACTGTCCAACCCGACTGTCCCGGACCTTCCAAACGGTCCGTCCGGAAGAAGGTCTGGTTCTCCTCGAGTTCTCCCGAACCATCCGACCAAACCGTCCAATCCGACCGTCTCGGAACCTCCAAACTATTGGTCCCGAACCATCCGGCCAAACCGTCCAACCCGACCGTCCCGGAACTTCCAAACGGTCCGTCCGGAAGAAGGTCCGGATCTCCTCTAGTAGTCCAGAACCATCCAACCAAACAGTCCAACCCGACCGTTTCAGACCCTCCAAGCTGTTGGTCCCGAACCATCCGACGAAACCGTCCAACCCGACTGTCCTGGAATATCCAAATGGTCCGTCCGGAAGGTTTAGATCTCCTCTAACTGTCCCAATCCATCAGACCAAACCGTCCAACCCGGCCGTCCCGGACAGTCCAAACTGTTGGTCCCCAACCCATCCGACCAAACCACCAACCAAACCATCCAACCCGGCCGTCCCGGACAGTCCAAACTGTTGGTCCCAACCCATCCGACCAAACCTTCCGACCCGACCGTCTCGGACCCTCCAAACAGTTAGTCCCAAACCTTCCGGCCAAACCGTCCAACTCGACCGTGCCGGACCCTCCAAACAGTTGGTCCCGAACCATCCGACCAAACCGTCCAACCCGACCACCAAGGACCCTCCGAACTGTTGGTCCCGAACCGTCCGACCAAACCGTCCGACCCTCCCGTCCCGTACCCTCTAAACTGTTGGTCCCGAACCGTCCGACCAAACCGTCCAACCCGACAGTCCCGAACCTTCGACATGGTCCGTCCGGAAGAAGGTCCCGATCTCCTCTAGTTGTCCTGAACCATCAGACCAAACCGTCCAACCCAACCGTCCAGGAACTTCCAACCGGTCTGTCCGAAAGAAGGTCCTGATCTACTCTAGTTGTCCCGAACCATCCGACCAAACCGTCCAACCCGATTGTCCCGGACCTTCCAAACGGTCCGTCCGAAGAAGGTCCGGTTCTCCTCTAGTTGTCCCGAACCATCAGAACAAACCGTCCAACCCGACCGTCTCGACCCTCCAAACTGTTGGTCCCAAACCATCCGACCAAACAGTCCAACCCACCGTCTCGGACCCCGCAAACTGTTGGTCCCGAATCATCTGACCAAACCGACCAACCCGACTGTCTCAGACCCTCCAAACTGTTGGTCCCGAACCATCCGACCAAACCGTCCAACCCGACCGTCCCGGACCGTCAAAACTGTTGGTCCCGAACCATCCGACCAAACCGTCCAACCCGATTGTCTTGGAACTTCCAAATGGTCCGTCCGGAAGGTCCAGATCTCCTCTAGTTGTCCCAAACCATCCGACCAAACCGTCCAACCCGACCGTCCCGGACCTTCCAAACGGTCCGTCCGCAAGAAGGTCCGGATCACCTCTAGTTGTCCCGAACCATCCGACCAAACCGTCCAACCCGACAGTCCCGGACCCTCCAAACTGTTTGTCCCGAACCATCCGACCAAACCGTCCAACCCGATTGTCCTGGAACTTCCAACTGGTCCGTCCGGAAGGTCTAGATCTCCTTTAATTGTCCAAAACCATCCGACCAAACCGTCCAACCCGACCTTCCCTGACCTTCCAAACGGTCCGTCCGGAAGAAGGTTCGGCTCTCCTCTAGTTCTCCCAAATCATTCGACCAAACAATCTAACCCGACCGTCCCGGAGCCTCCAAACTGTTGGTCCCGAACCATCCGACCAAACCGTCCAACCCGACCGTCTCGGACCCTCCAAACTGCTGACCAAACCGTCCAACCCGACCATCCCGGACCCTCCAAACTATTTGTCCCGAATCATCCGACCAAATCATGCAACCCGACCATCCCGGACCTTCCAAACGGTTCGTCCGGAAGAAGGTCCGGTTCTCCCCTAATTCTCCCGAACCATCTGAACAAACCGTCCGACCCGACTGTCCCGGAACCCTCCAAACTGTTGGTCCCGAACCATCCGACCAAACCGTCCAACCCGACCGTCTTGGACCCTCCAAACAGTTGGTCTCGAATCGTCCGACCAAAGGATCGAACCCGACCGTCCCGAAACTTCCAAACGGTCCTTCCGGAAGAAGGTCCGGATATCCTCTGTTGGACCTGAACCATCCGACCAAACCATGCAACCCGACCGTCACGGACCCTCCAAACTGTAGGTCCCTGAACCGTCCGACCAAACCGTCCAACCCGACCGTCCTGAAACTTCCAAAGGGTCCGTCCGGAAGAAGGTCCGGCTCTCTTCTCGTTCTCCCGAACCATCCGACCAAACCGTCCAATGCGACCATCTCGGGCCCTCCAAACTGTTAGTCCCGAACCATCCCTCCAAATCGTCCAACCCGACCGTCCAACCCGACTGTCTTGGAACTTCCAAATGGTCAGTTCGGAAGGTCCAGATCTCCTCTAGTTGTCCCAAACCATCCAACCTAACCGTCCAACCCGACCGTCTCGGACCCTCCAAACCGTTGGTCCCGAACCATCCGACCAAACCGTCCAACCCGACCGTCCCGGACCCCCCAAACGGTCCGTCCGGAAGAAGGTCCGGTTCTTCTCTAGTTCTCTCGAACCATCCGACCATACCGTCCAACCCGACCGTCCCGAACCCTCCAAACTGTTGGTCCCGAACCATCCGACCAAACCGTCCAACCCAATCGTCCCGGACCCTCCAAACTGTTGGTCTCGAACCGTCCGACCGAACCGTCCAACCCGACTATCCCTGAAACTTCCAAACGGTCCGTCCGGAAGAAGGTCCGGATCTCATCTAGTTGTCCCGAACCATCCGACCAAACCGTCCAACCCGACCACCCCGGACCCTCCGAACTGTTGGACCCAAACCATCCGACCAAACCATCCAACCCGACCGTCACAGACCCTCCAAACTGTTGGTCCCGAACCATCCGACCAAACCGTCCAACCCGACCGTCCCGAAACTTCCTAACGATCCGTCCGGAAGAAGGTCCTGATCTACTCTAGTTGTCCCGAACCATCCGACCAAACCGTCCAACCCAACCGTCCCGGACCCTGCAAGCTGTTCGTCCGGAACCATCCGACCAAACCATCCAACCCGACCATTTCGGGCCCTCCAAACAGTTCGTCCCGAACCATTCGACCAAACCGTCCAACCCGACCATCTCGTGCCCTCCAAACTATTCGTCCCGAACCATCCGACGAAACCGTCACGCCCGACCGTCCCGCAACTTCCAAACGGTTCGTCCAGAAGAAGGTCCGGATCTCCTCTAGTTGTCCCGAACCATCCAACCAAACTGTCCAACCCAACTGTCCTGGAACTTTCAAACGGTCCGTCCCGAAGAAGGTCCGGTTCTCCACTAGTTCTCCCAAAGCATCCGACCAAACCGTCCAACTCGACTGTCCTGGAACTTCCTAATGGTCCGTCCGGAAGGTGTAGATTTCCTCTAATTGTCCCAAACCATCGGGGCTAACTGTCCAACCCGACCGTCCAGGACCTATGAAATAGTCCCTCCGGAAGAAGGTCCGTTTCTCCTCTCCCGAACCATCTGACCAAACCATCCAACCCAACCGTCCCGGACTCTCCAAACTGTTGGTCCCGAACCATCCGACCAAATCGACCAATCCGACCGTCTCCGACCCTCCAAACTGTTGGTCCCCGAACCATCCGACTGAACCGTCCAACGCGACCGTCTCGGACCCTCCAAACTGTTGGTCCCAAACCATCCGACCAAACCGTCCAACCCGACCGTCCCGGAACTTCCAAACGGTCCGTCCGAAAGAAGGTCCGTATCTCCTTCAGTTGTCCCGAACCATCCAACCAAACCGTCCAACGCGACTATCCTGAAACTTCCAAATGGTCCGTCCGGAAGGTCCAGATGTCCTCTAGTTATCCCAAACCAATCGACCTAACCTTCCGACCCGACCCTCTCGGACCCTCCAAACCGTTGGTCCCGAACCATCTGACCAAACTATCCAACCCGACTGTCCTGGAACTTCCAAATGGTCCGTTCGGAAGGTCCAGATCTCCTCTAATTGTCTCAAACCATCCGACCAAACCGTCCAACCTGACCGTCCTGGGCCCTCCAAACTGTTGGTCCCGAACCATCCGACCAAACCGTCCAACACGACCATCTCGGGCCCTTCAAATTGTTGGTCCCGTACCATCCGACCAAACCGTCCAACCCGACCGTCCCGGAACATTCAAACGGTCCGTCCGGAACAAGGTCCGGATCTCCTCTAGTTTTCCTGAACCATCCAACCAAACCGTCCAACCCGACCGCCTCAGCCACTGCAAGCTATTGGTCCCGAACCATCCGACCAAACCGTCCAACCCGACTATCCTGCAACTTCCAAATGGCCCGTCCGGAAGGTCTAGATCTCCTCTAATTGTCCCAAACCATCCGACCAAACCGTCCAACCCGACCGTCCCGGACATTCCAAACCGTCCGTCCGAAACAAGGTCCGGTTCTCCACTAGTTCGCCCGAACCATCCGACCAAACCATCCAACCCGACTGTCTCGGACCGTCCAAACTGTTGGTTCCGAACCATCCGACCAAACCGTCCATCCCGACCGTCGGGGACCCTCCAAACTATTGGTCCCGAAACATCCGACCAAACCGTCCAACCCGACCGTCCCGGACCCTCCAAACTGTTGGTCCCAAACCATCCGATCAAACCGTCCAACCCGATAGTCCCGGACCCTCCAAACTGTTGGTTCCGAACCATCCGACCAAACCATCCAACACGACCGTCGCGGACCCTCCAAACTGTTGGTCCCGAACCATCCGACCAAACCATCCAACCCGACCGTCCCGGACCCTCCAAACTGTTGGTCGCGAACCATCTGATCAAACCGTCAAACCAGACCGTCCCGGACCCTCCAAACTGTTGGTTCCGAACCAACCGGCCAAACCATCCAACCCGACCGTCGCGGACCCTCCAAACTGTTCGTCCCGAACCATCCGACCAAATCGTCCAACCCAACAGTCTCGGACCCTCCAAACTGTTGGTCCCGAACGATCCGATCAAACCGTCCAACCCGACCGTCTCAGACCTTCCAAACGGTCCAACACGACCGTCTGAGACCCTCCAAAGTGTTGGTCCCGAACCATCCGACCAAACCGTCCAACCCGACTGTCCTGGAACTTCCAAATGGTTCGTCCGGAAGGCCCAGATCTCCTCTAGTTGTCCCACACCATCCGACCTAACCGTCCAACCCGACCGTCTCGGAACCTCCAAACCGTTGGTCCCGAACCATCCGACCAAACCGTCCAACCCGACTGTCGTGGAACTTCCAAATGGTCCATTCGGAAGGTCCAGATCTCCTCTAACTGTCTCAAACCGACCGTCCCGGACCATCGAAACGGTCCGTTCGGAAGAAGGTCCGGATCTCCTTTAGTTGTCCCGAACCATCCGACCAAACCGTCTAACCCGTTTGTCCCGGACCCTCCAAACTGTTGTTCCCGAACCATCCGACCAAACCGTCCAACCCGACCGTCCCGGACCCTCCAAACTGATGGTCCCGAATCATCCGACCAAATCATGCAACCCGCCCGTCCCGGACCTTCCAAACGGTCTGTCCAGAAGAAGGTCCGGTTCTCCTCTAGTTCTCCCAACCATCCGACCAAACCGTCCAACCTGACCGTCCCGGACCCTCCGAGCTGCTGGTCCCAAACCATCCGACCAAACCGTCCAACCCGACTATCTCGGACCCTCCAAACTGTTGTTGGTCTCGAACCGTCCGACCAAACCGTCAAACCCGACCGTCCCGAAACCATCCGACCAAACCGTCCAACCCGACCGTCCTGGACCTTCCAAACGGTCCGTCCGGAAGAAGGTCCGGTACTGCACTAGTTCTCCCAAACCATCCGACCAAACCATCCAACCTGACCGTCCCGGACCGTCCAAACTGTTTGTTCCGAACCATCCGACCAAGCCGTCCATCCTGACCGTCTGGGACCCTCCAAACTGTTCGTCCCGAACCATCTGACCGAACCGACCAACCAGACCGTCCTGGGCCCTCCAAACAATTGGTCACGAACCATCCGACCAAACCGTCCAACCCGACCTCCCGGACCTTCCAAATGGTCCGTTCGTAAGAAGGTCCGGCCTTCTTCTAGTTCTCCCGAACCATCCGACCAAACCATCCAACCCGACCGTCCCGGATCCTCCAAACTATGGTCCCGAACCATCCGACCAAACCGAACAATCCGACCGTCTCGGACCCTCCAAACTTTCGGTCCCGAACCATCCGAACTGACCTCCCGGACCCTCCAAACCGTTGGTTCCGAACCATCCGACCAAACAGTCCAACCCGACTGTCCTGGAACTTCCAAATGGTCCATCCGGAAGGTCCGGATCTCCTCTAGTTGTCCCAAACCATCCGACCTAACCGTCCAACCCGACTGTCTCGGACCCTCCAAACCATTGGTCCCGAACCATCCGACCTAACCGTCCAACCTGACTGTCCTGGAACTTCCAAATCATCCATGCGGAAGGTCCGGATCTCCTCTAATTGTCCCAAACCATCCGACCAAACCGTCCAACCCGACCGTCCCGGACCTTCCAAACGGTCCGTCCGGAAAAAGGTCCGGATCTCCTGTAGTTGTCCCGAACCATCCGACCAAACCGTCCAACCCGACAGTCCCAGGCCCTCCAAACTGTTGGTCCCGAATCATCCGACCAAACAATCCAACCCGACCGTCCCGGACCCTCCAAACTCTTGGTCCAGAACCATCCGACCAAACCGTCCAACCCGACCGTCTCGGACCCTCCAAACTGTTGGTCTCGAACCATCCGACCAAACCGTCCAACCCGACCGTAGCGGACCCTCCAAACTGTTGGTCCCGAATCATCCGACCAAATCAAGCAACCCGACCGTCCCGGACCTTCCAAACGGTCTGTCCGGAAGAAGGTCCGGTTCTCCTATAGTTCTCCCGAACCATCTGACCAAACCGTCCAACCCGACCGTCCCGGACCCTCCAAACTGTTGGTCCCGAACCATCCGACCAAACCGTCCAACCCGACAGTCTCGGACCCTCTAAACTATTGGTCTCGAAGTGTCCGACCAAACCGTCCAACCCGACAACACCGCACCCTCCGAACCATTGGACCCGAACCATGCGACCTAACCATCCGACCCAACCGTCACGGACCCTCCAAACTGTTGGTCTCGAAACGTCCGACCAAACCGTCCAACCCGACCGTCCCGAAACTTCCAAACGGTCCGTCCGGAAGAAGGTCCTGATCTCCTCTAGTTGTCCCGAACCATCAGACCAACCGTCCAACCCGACCGTCCAGGAACTTCCAAACGGTCCGTCCAGAAGAAGGTCCGGATCTCCTCTTGTTGTCCCGAACCATCCGACCGAACCGTCCAACCCGATCGTCTCGGACCCTCCCAACAGTTGGTCTCGAACCATCCGACCAAACCGTGCAACCCGACTGTCCTGGAACATCCTAATAGTCCGTCCGGAAGGTCTAAATCTCCTATAATTGTCCCAAACCATCCGAGCTAACCGTCCAACCTGACCGTCCAAGACCTTTCAAATGGTCCGTCCGGAAGAAGGTCCGGTTCTCCTCTCCCGAACCATCCGAACAAACCATCCAACCCAACCGTCCCGAAATCTACAAACTGTTGGTCCCGAACCATCCGACCAAACCGACCAATCCGACCGCCTCGGAGCCTCCAAACTTTCAGTCCCTAACCATCCGACCAAACCGTCCAAACTGACCTCCCGGACCCTCCAAACCATTGGTCCCGAACCATCCGACCAAACCATCCAACCCGACCGTCCCGGACCTTCCAAACGGTCCGTCCGGAAGAAAGTCCGGTTCTCTTCTAGTTCTCCCGAAGCATCCGACCAAACCGTCTAACCCGACCGTCTCTGACCCTCCAAACTGTTGGTCCCGAACCGTCCGACCAAACCGTCCAACCCGACCATCTCGGGCCCTCCAAACTGTTAGTCCCGAGCCATCCAACCAAACCGTCCAACCCGACCGTACCGGAACTTCCCAACAGTCCGTCCGGAAGAAGGTCTGGATCTCCTTTAGTTGTCCCGAACCATCCAACCAAACCGTCCAACCCGACCGTCTCAGACACACCAAACGGATTGTCCCGAACCATCCGACCAAACCGTCCAACCCGACTGTCCTGGAACTTCCTAATGGTCCGTTCGGAAGGTCTAGATCTCCTATAATTGTCCCAAAACATCCGAGCTAACCGTCCAACCCGACCGTCCAAGACCTTTCAAATGGTCCGTCTGGAAGAAGGTCCGGTTCTCCACTCCTGAACCATCCGAACAAACCATCCAACCCAACCGTCCCGGAAACTACGAACTGTTGGTCCCGAACCATCCGACCAAACCGACCAATCCGACCGCCTCAGACCCGAACTGTTGGACCCGAACCATCCGACCAAACCATCCAACCCGACCGTCATGGACCCTCCAAACTGTTGGTCCCGAACCGTCCGACCAAACCATCCAACCCGACCGTCCAGAAACTTCCAAACGGTCCGTCCAGAGGAAGGTCCTGATCTCCTCTAGTTGTACCGAACCATCCGACCAAACCGTCCAACCCGACCGTCCCAGACCTTCCAAAGGGTCTGTCTAGAAGAAGGTCCGGTTCTCCTCTAGTTCTCTCGAACCAGCCGACCAAACCGTCCAACCCAACCATCTCGGGCCCTCCAAACTGTTAGTCCCGAACCATCCGACCAAACCGTCCAACTCGACCGTACCGGAACTTCGCAATGGTCCGTCCGGAAGAAGGTCCGGATCTCCTCTAGTTGTCCTGAACCATCCGACCAAACCATCGAACCCGACCACCCCGGATCCTCCGAACTATTGGACCCGAACCATCCGACCAAACCATCGAACCCGACCGTCACGGACCCTACAAACTGTTGGTCCCGAACCGTCCAACCAAACCGTCCAACCCGACCGTCCGGAAACTTCCAAACGGTCCGTCCGGAAGAAGGTCCTGGTCTCCTCCAGTTGTCCCGGACCATCCGACCAAACCGTCCAACCAGACCGTCCCGGACCTTCCAAAGGGTCCGTCTGGAAGATGCTCCGGTTCTCCTCTAATTGTCCCGAACCATCCGACCAAACCGTCCAACCCAACCATCCCGGGCCCTCCAAACTGTTAGTCCCGAACAATCCAACCAAACCGTCCAACCCGACCATACCGGAACTTCCCAACGGTCCGTCCGGAAGAAGGTCTGGATCTCCTCTAGTTGTCCCGAACCATCCAACCAAACCGTCCAACCCGACCGTCTCAGACACACCAAACGGTTGGTCCCGAACCATCCGACCAAACCGTCCAACCCGATTGTCCTGGAACGTCCAAATGGTCCATCCGGAAGGTCTAGATCTCCTCTAATTGTCCCAAACCATCCGACCAGCCGTCCAGCCCGACCGTCCCGGACCTTCCAAACGGTCCGTCTGGAAGAAGGTCTGGTTCTCTTCTATTTCTCCGGAACCATCCGACCAAACCATCCAACCCGACCGTCCCGACCGTCCAAACTGTTGGTCCCGGGCGCTCCAAACTATTGGTCCCAAACCATCCGACCAAACCATCCAACCCGACCGTCCCGGACCCTCCAAACTGTTGGTCCCGAACCATCCGACCAAACCGTTCAACCCGGCCGTCTCGGGACCCTCCAAACTGTTGGTCCCGAACTATCAGACCAAACCGTCCAACTAGACCGTCTAGGAACTTCCAAACGGTCCATCTGGAAGAAGGTCTGGATCTCCTCTTGTTGTCCCGAACCATCCGACCAAACCGTCCAACCCGACCGTCTCGGACCCTCCCAACTGTTGGTCCCGAACCATCCAACCAAACCGTCCAACCCGACTGTCCTGGAACTTCCTAATGGTCCATCCGGAGGTCTAGATCTCCTAAAATTGTCCCAAACCATCCGAGCTAACCGTCCAACCCGACCGTTCAAGACCTTTCAAATGGTCCGTCCGGAAGAAGGTCCGGTTCTCCTCTCCCGAACCATCCGAACAAACCATCCAACCCAACCGTCCCGGAAACTACAAACTGTTGGTCCCGAACCATCCGACCAAACCAACCAATCCGACCTACTCGGACCCTCCAAACTTTCGGTCCCGAACCATCCGACCAAACCGTCCAACCCGACCGTCCCGGACCTTCCAAACGGTCCGTCCGGAAGAAGGTCCGTTTCTCCTCTAGTTCGTCCGAACCATCCAACCAAACCGTCCAACCCGACCGTCGCGGACCCTCCAAACCGTTGGTCCGGAACCATCCGACCAAACCGTCCAACCCGACAGTCCCGGACCCTCCAAACTGTTGGTCCCGAACTATCCGACCAAACCGTCTAACCCGACCATCTCGGACCCTCCAAACTGTTGGTCTCGAACCGTCCGACCAAACCGTCCAACCCGACCGTCCCGAAAATTCCAAATGGTCCGTCCGGAAGAGGTCCGGATCTCCTCTAGTTGTCACGAACCATCCGACCAAACCGTCCAACCCAACCACCCCGGACCCTCCGAACTGTTGGACTCGGACCATTCGACCAAACCGTCCAACCCGACCGTCATGGACCCTCCAAACTGTTGGTCCCGAACCGTCCGACCAAACCGTCCAACCCGACCGTCCAGAAACTTCCAAACGGTCCGTCCAGCGGAAGGTCCTGATCTCCTCTAGTTGTCCCGAACCATCCGACCAAACCGTCAAACCCGACCGTCCCGGACCCTCCAAACTATTGGTTCCGAACTATCCGACCAAACCAACCAACCTGACCGTCTCGGACCCTCCAAACTATTGGTCCCGAACCATCCGACCAAATCGTCCAACCCGACCGTCTCGGACCCTCCAAACTGTTAGTCCCGAACCATCCGACCAAACCGTCCAACCCGACCGTCTCGGACCTTCCAAACGGTCCGTCCGGAAGAAGGTCTGGTTCTCCTCTAGTTCTTCTGAACCGTCCAACCAAACCATCCAACCCGACCGTCCTGGACCCTCCAAACTGTTGGTCCCGAACTATCAGACCAAACCGTCCAACTAGACCGTCTAGGAACTTCCAAACGGTCCATCTGGAAGAAGGTCTGGATCTCCTCTTGTTGTCCCGAACCATCCGACCAAACCGTCCAACCCGACCGTCTCGGACCCTCCCAACTGTTGGTCCCGAACCATCCAACCAAACCGTCCAACCCGACTGTCCTGGAACTTCCTAATGGTCCATCCGGAGGTCTAGATCTCCTAAAATTGTCCCAAACCATCCGACCTAACCGTCCAACCCGACCGTTCAAGACCTTTCAAATGGTCCGTCCGGAAGAAGGTCCGGTTCTCCTCTCCCGAACCATCCGAACAAACCATCCAACCCAACCGTCCCGGAAACTACAAACTGTTGGTCCCGAACCATCCGACCAAACCAACCAATCCGACCTACTCGGACCCTCCAAACTTTCGGTCCCGAACCATCCGACCAAACCGTCCAACCCGACCGTCCCGGACCTTCCAAACGGTCCGTCCGGAAGAAGGTCCGGTTCTCCTCTAGTTCGCCCGAACCATCCAACCAAACCGTCCAACCCGACCGTCGCGGACCCTCCAAACCGTTGGTCCGGAACCATCCGACCAAACCGTCCAACCCGACAGTCCCGGACCCTCCAAACTGTTGGTCCCGAACTATCCGACCAAACCGTCCAACCCGACCATCTCGGACCCTCCAAACTGTTGGTCTCGAACCGTCCGACCAAACCGTCCAACCCGACCGTCCCGAAAATTCCAAATGGTCCGTCCGGAAGAGGTCCGGATCTCCTCTAGTTGTCACGAACCATCCGACCAAACCGTCCAACCCAACCACCCCGGACCCTCCGAACTGTTGGACTCGGACCATTCGACCAAACCGTCCAACCCGACCGTCACGGACCCTCCAAACTGTTGGTCCCGAACCGTCCGACCAAACCGTCCAACCTGACCGTCCAGAAACTTCCAAACGGTCCGTCCAGAGGAAGGTCCTGATCTCCTATAGTTGTCCCGAACCATCCGACCAAACCGTCCAACCTGACCGTCCCGGACCCTCCAAACTATTGGTTCCGAACTATCCGACCAAACCAACCAACCCGACCGTCTCGGACCCTCCAAACTGTTGGTCCCGAACCATCCGACCAAATCGTCCAACCCGACCGTCTCGGACCCTCCAAACTGTTAGTCCCGAACCATCCGACCAAACCGTCCAACCCGACCGTCTTGGACATTCCAAACGGTTCGTCCGGAAGAAGGTCCGGTTCTCCTCTAGTTCTTCTGAACCGTCCAACCAAACCATCCAACCCGACCGTCCCGGACCCTCCAAACTGTTGGTCCCGAATGATCCGACCAAATCATGCAACCCGACCATCTCGGACCGTCCAAACTGTTGGTCCCGAACACCTGACCAAACCGTCCAGCCCGATCGTCCCGGAACTTACAAACGGTCCATCCGGAAGAAGGTCTGGATCTTCTCTAGTTGTCCCGAACCATCCGACCAAACCGTCCAACCCGACCGTCCCGAAACTTCCAAACGGTCCGTCCGGAAAAAGGCCCTGATCTCCTCTAGTTGTCCCGCACTATCCGACCAAACCGTCCGACCGACCGTCTCGGACCTTCCAAACGGTCCATCCGGAAGAAGGTCCGTTTCTCCTCCAGTTCTCCCGAACCATCTGACCAAAGCGTCCAACCCGACAGTCGCGGACCTTACAAACTGCTGCTCCCGAATCAACCGACCAAACCGTCCAACCTGATCGTCCCGGAATTTTCAAACGGCCCGTCCGAAACAAGGTCTGGATCTCCTCCAGCTGTCCCGAACCATCCAAACAAATTTTCCAACCCGACCGTCTCAGACCCTCCAAACTGTTGGTCCCGAACCATCCGACCAAACAGTCCAACCCGACTGTCCTGGAACTTCCAAATGATCCGTCCGGAAGGTCCAGATCTCCTCTAGTTGTCCCAAACCATCCGACCTAACCGTCCAACCCGACTGTCTCGGACCCTCCAAACCATTGGTCCCGAACCATCCGACCTAACCGTCCAACCTGACTGTCCTGGAACTTCCAAATCGTCCGTCCGGAAGGTCCGGATCTCCTCTAATTGTTCCAAACCATCCGACCAAACTGTCCAACCCGACCGTCCCGGACCTTCCACACGGTCCGTCCGGAAAAAGGTCCGGATCTCCTGTAGTTGTCCCGAACCATCCGACCAAACCGTCCAACCCGACCGTTCCAGACCCTCCAAACTGTTGGTCCCGAACCATCCGACCAAACCTTCGAACCCGATCGTCCCGGACGTTCCAAACGGTCCGTCCGGAAGAAGGTCCGGCTCTCCCCTAGTTCTCACGAAGCATCCGACCAAACAATCCAACCCGACCGTCCCGGACCCTCCAAACTGTTGGTCCAGAAGCATCCGACCAAACCGACCAACCCGACTGTCCTGGACCCTCCAAACTGTTGGTCCCGAATCATCCGGCCAAATCATGCAACCCGATCGTCCCGGACCCTCCAAACTGTTGGTCCCGAACCATCAGACCAAACCATCCAACCCGATCGTCCCGGACCCTCCAAACTATTGGTCCCGAACTGTCCGACCAAACCGTCCAACCCGACAGTCCAGAAACTTCCAAACGGTCCGTCCGGAAGAAGGACCGAATCTACTCTAGTTGTCCCAAACCATCCGACCAAACCATCCAACCCGACCGTCACGGACCCTCCAAACTGTTGGTCCCGATCCGTCCGACCAAACCATCCAACCCGACAGTCCAGAAACTTCCAAACGGTCCGTCCAGAGGAAGGTCCTGATCTCCTCTAGTTGTACCGAACCATCCGATCAAACCGTCCAACCCGACCGTCCCAGACCTTCCAAAGGGTCCGTCTGGAACAAGGTCCGGTTCTCCTCTAGTTCTCTCGAACCAGCCGACCAAACCGTCCAACCCGACCATCTCGGGCCCTCCAAACTGTTAGTCCCGAACCATCCGACCAAACCGTCCAACTCGACCGTACCGGAACTTCGCAATGGTCCGTCCGGAAGAAGGTCCGGATCTCCTCTAGTTGTCCCGAACCATCCGACCAAACCGTCGAACCCGACCACCCCGGAACTATTGGACCCGAACCATCCGACCAAACCATCGAACCCGACCGTCACGGACCCTACAAACTGTTGGTCCCGAACCGTCCAACCAAACCGTCCAACCCGACCGTCCGGAAACTTCCAAACGGTCCGTCCGGAAGAAGGTCCTGGTCTCCTCCAGTTGTCCCGAACCATCCGACCAAACCGTCCAACTAGACCGTCCCGGACCTTCCAAAGGGTTCGTCTGGAAGATGGTCCGGTTCTCCTCTAATTGTCCCGAACCATCCGACCAAACCGTCCAACCCGACCATCTCGGGCCCTCCAAACTGTTAGTCCCGAACCATCCAACCAAACCGTCCAACCCGACCGTACCGGAACTTCCCAACGGTCCGTCCGGAAGAAGGTCTGGATCTCCTCTAGTTGTCCCGAACCATCCAACCAAACCGTCCAACCCGACCGTCTCAGACACACCAAACGGTTGGTCCCGAACCATCCGACCAAACCGTCCAACCCGATTGTCCTGGAACTTCCAAATGGTCCATCCGGAAGGTCTAGATCTCCTCCAATTGTCCCAAACCATCCGACCAACCGTCCAACCCGACCGTCCCGGACCTTCCAAACGGTCCGTCCGGAAGAAGGACCGGTTCTCTTTTATTTCTCCGGAGCCATCCGACCAAACCATCACCCGACCGTCCCGACCGTCCAAACTGTTGGTCCCGAACCATCCGACCAGACCGTCCAACCTGACTGTCCCGGGCCCTCCAAACTATTGGTCCCAAACCATCCGACCAAACCATCCAACCCAACCGTCCCGGGCCCTCCAAACTGTTGGTCCCAAACCATCAGACCAAACCGTCCAACTAGACCGTCTAGGAACTTCCAAACGGTCCATCTGGAAGAAGGTCTGGATCTCCTCTTGTTGTCCCGAACCATCCGACCAAACCGTCCAACCCGACCGTCTCGGACCCTCCCAACTGTTGGTCCCGAACCATCCGACCAAACCGTCCAACCCGACTGTCCTGGAACTTCCTAATGGTCCATCCGGAAGTCTAGATCTCCTAAAATTGTCCCAAACCATGCGAGCTAACCGTCCAACCCGACCGTTCAAGACCTTTCAAATGGTCCGTCCGGAAGAAGGTCCGGTTCTCCTCTCCCGAACCATCCGAACAAACCATCCAACACAACCGTCCCGGAAACTACAAAC
>JAGXJF010002592.1:0-238264 GCA_019208055.1 Stipa capillata
AGTCTGTGGGTGGCAGTGTTTTCCTGCTTAGAGGGGGACATATCACAATCAATATTCAAGTGAACTATATCAGTATGATATTGAAGGAAGCTTGATACGAAGCTATACTCTTACCTTCAATGCCGGGTAAGTCATCAATGTATTGCAAAGCTGGTGGATTTATCGAGTGGGGAAACTTTGGGTGGTTTAACTTCCTTTTCACACAAATGGGGCCTCCGAGAAATTTTCAGGTCCCTTGCCTTTCAAGCATCACCCATCAACATAGTGCATGCTTTCGTCCCACTTCCCAAAGGTGTCGCAACAGTTCGACCACTTCGTCCCTGAACAACACCTTGACCTGCACATGCTTAGTTTCAACTGTGCTAAGATAAACTAGATGTTCCCCCCCCCCAAATAAGTATATGATCACTTACAAAAAATTTAAGTATTCTGACAAAAACGAGTGTGGGAAGAATGAAGAATCAAGAAACCCATGACAATCTTTTCTAAATTGAAATTCTTGATAAAGTACTTGTACAATGAGGTTGTCAATGATGTGTCAACTATTCAGTCTCAGACACGAATGGATGCAAGTGCAATGTTCATGACGGTAATTCACATGAGGACAGAGAGACAGATATCATGGCTTGAAGGAGGTGATAGGAGAGAGAGAGAGGAGGGAGAGAGATAAGGCTATAGACTGGAGACTTTTACTATTCATTCTGCTTGACTATGATACATCTCTACCTACATATTTAGAGAACCATCTCGTAGTAGATCGAACTTTCTATGTAATAGTATACACTACTACATTGTTCTCTGCTGACCAGGCACAAGGGAGATGCATTGGTTTGTGTCCTGCAAGTTGTATGCGCCACAGATATCCTTGACACAAACAGATCAAATCATATCTCACTAGGTTCTACACCTCTGATAAGAGCTAATAATAGCAGTTTTGCCGCATTATTCTTCTTTAGGGCGATGTTTTGGTTGGTGAACTAGGGGTGGAATGGAATAAATGGTGGAAATAATTGTGGTATGTTTTGTTGGTGGCAAGAATTGGAACCTATGGATTGGGATCAGTGAGTTTTATGCTTTCAGTTCTCACGTTTTATTCACAGAGAGTAGGTGGTACGAATGACATTACTGCCAGTGCCCCCTTTCTAGATAAAACCCCCCTTCATTGTACTAACTGTAGGTGGTTTTTAAGTTAAAGAAAGTTCCCGTTCTAACAAAACATAGCATCAATGCCCAACGCGATCATAGTGCGCAAATATTGCCATTTTTCTCCCAAACAGTATATGCCGCAAAGCTGTTACAACAGGAAGAAAGCTATTTCATTATTAGTTCAAGATCACTTCTGATGCACTATGACTCAAATATTTGGCTGTTTTGGAGGCTTACAAATAGATTCTCATCAAGAGATCCCAAAAGAATACTACGTTGATCCCATTGGATTGGCTCCATTTATCAGCGACGGTTTTAAGTTCAACTGGGTATCCCAATTTGGGAATAATACTATGATACCTTCATACCATGTAAGTGGATCATTATTCACTATTCCCTCTGTTTCACTATATCTGTCTCATCACACCATGTCACACACCCCAGACAAAACACTAAATCTAAGAATAGTTAACGAAAATGACCAACGTCACAGATGCATCACTAGCTTTAACTAACATAGATGAATATCGTATCTTAATGACCACTGCCAAACGAACTACAAAGGAAGAAAGCAAAAAGAGAAATCGAAAAGACTGACAAGCAGACATAAGCACCTAGCAAACACGCAGTTTATCAAATACCTGATGAGGGTTGCGATCAATAATTGACTGCTCCTTGAACTTCAGCTTACATGAGTATTCACGATTACCTTGAATGCGCATAGTACCATAGTGATCACAATACAGTTTACCCAATATGAGATTGTAAATGGAAGTGGTCACCTGAGATAGCATATTTCCCGTTAATATTTCCACAAATTTAACTATTTCTTGCTAACTATGTAATAATACCTTGCTCCACTGGAAAACTTCACCATCATCAAACTCCATGTTAACATACCACAGGATCAAGTTGAATTGAGCGACCCCAGAACTTGCTCTTTAGGTTGCTATCTGCCCAAAACCTCCAACCAGTTCCCTCGCAATGGCATGCAACAACATAGGATGATGACTGACCTGGCAAGCAGTAAGAAATATTTTTAATGAAACAAAATGCAAAAGCAAATAGACTAAACTTGCAGCAATTCTGTAGTAGCCTCATTTATTTGTGAGTCTATACAAAATAGGCTATCGATGACCCCATAACTATGGAACAGTATCAGAAGCAATAATTAGATGGAGCATTGGAGCAGTATTCCAGTAGAACTGCAAAGGAAAAAACACACAAAAAAGGAGGTGAATGAACCAGAACTAAGAACCAATATATATTTCAAAACATGTCCACCCACGATGTCCCAATGTCTGGTAGACAACAGAATTGGTCATCTATCAAATAACAACCCAAGAGTACACATTCGGATTTGATACATGTTTGAAGATATGACATGCAACCAAAAAATATCCAACTAAGGCACAAGTAACGTTATGTAACACAGCTTTGGTGTTAGGGAACAGTCCGGCGACAACTTTGTATTATATCATTCCTTACTATTACATAATCAAGCTTGTAATAGATAGAAGTAGAACACCTTCGTGTAAAGGTTTAAGGTGTTAAGTTACACCAACTGACTAGCAACTGTAACAAATAGAATGGTGAAAATAAACAGCTTACTACACTAAACCAACAGTAAGAACTTGTTCTTCATAGTGCTGTATTTCTAAAGGTTCATAACCAAACCTTTTCTGAGAAAAAGCGGAGGCCTTTGTCTGGATAATCTGCTTCATAGGTCTCCCCAAGAAGGGGGTTGAGGGCTTACAGCTTCTCCCATCCGTCGAGGCATAACCAGAAACAGCAAATGCTGCTACACTAAGAATCCTCATAAGACTATTGCCCTGAGTAGTTCAACATAACAGATGTAAGATGCATAAATGTGGTTACTCATAGAGTAAATTGCAGAAGAACCACAACTACAGGGGCATTAGTTGCACAGAACCACAACTTTTAATTTTTTCTTCACTTAACCATGACTTTAAGGCAAAAGGTTTCAGAAAACCCCAATTCCATCAACAAACCCTCCATTTTCGTCATCCCATTATGTCTACAGTTGGGACCCACATGCCAGTCACACTTACAGTAGACCTGCTTGTCAGCATCTTCATCCTTTTGCTTTTCCTCTGCACTTCCTCCAATCTCCCTCTTCCTCTCTCTTCTTTGCTCTGTCCATGGCTGCATCAATTGTGGGCACGCCTCGTCCCTCTCCGATGCTACCGATACTCGAAGATCACCACTCAGTGTACCTGCTCCATCCATACCTCACCCTCCTGGAGCAGAGCATCCGCAACCCAGAAGGCAGAGCTCGGGTAATGCTGGATCTGGGGATTCGTCCCCTCCAGCCGCTAGGCATGGAAGATCCGGCGCTGCCCTAGCAGCTTGTAGCAAACGATGGCGAGCTCAAGAAGGCAAACGGGCTGGCATTCCCTTGGCGAGCAACTCCACTGCCTCCTTCACCCGCCACTCCTGTGACAGCCCAGTCAACTCTGTTGGTGTTGTGATAGGCTGCAAGGGCAACACCTTCTGCTGTAGAGGCGGAGTGGGAGGAGGCGGCCCATAGCTATTGGCATGGTGGGGGGAGGTGCCTGCTTCTGGCCTCAACAGCGGATGATGTCCCTACGAGAGAACCACCGGGGAGTGTGTCTGGGGGAGGGTTGAGTGGCGCCCATGGCTGGTGGATGCGGTTACGGACAGAGGCGACGGTGGTCTCTTGCTACCCACTCCAGCCACACCATGGATCTCATGGAGAGAGAGAGAGAGAGAGAGAGAGAGAGAGAGAGAAAGGTGGAGAGGAAGAAGGTGGGCTGACGTGGGGCCACTCACTAGTGTGACTGACAAGTGAGTTCCACTTGTCATATTCTATTGGATTTAACGGGGTTTGACGGAATTGGGATTTTCTGAATCCTTTGTCTTAAAAATTGTGGTTAAGTGAAGAAAAAAAATAAAAGTTGTGGTTCCATGCAATTTACTTTTACTCATAATAGGAATGTGCAAATAAACATTTTTAATCACAAGTTGGTAGTTGCCACTAATCCTTGATAATATGCACATACAAAATTCTGATGTCTTTGCAAAGACACCCAATGGTGGAGGAGAGGCTCAACATAATAAAGCTAAGCAGTGTTACAGCTTACGATTTAGGATTCACCGGAATGAATTTACAAAAAAGGGGAGATATTCAAAACATGTGTAACATGCAGGACAAGGTAGGAAATTGCGTCTGATTCAATTGTAAGCTGGATATTCAGACAATCAAGCACATTTAAACTAAGTAATTACCATATGTTTCCTTAAAAAGGAGTTATCACATGAAGTATATTGATATCCTCTATGGTATTAACCACTAAAAATTGGATATATGCTACAAGGCAGTATGAAATATGCGTTAAGTAAACAGAGATGCAAGCTGGAGAGGAACCTCTAAGCTACTTGAACTTTAGTAGTACGGAAAAAATGCACATAATGTTCCTGTGAACATGCTGAAAACAGGGAGAGGAAGAAGAAAAATACCCTTTTCCCCCACTCATATGCACGATCAATAAGGTAGGAATACTCAAGATCCTCGAAACATTTTTGTAATGATGAAAGAGGTTCATTGAAGTACACAGGCAGACAGACTTTTGTGAGATCCTTTCCTATGTTATCCTTGATCATTGACCACAAGCTCACACCCTTCTCTTTCTCAACTGGATCTGGCAGCTTCTTACGCCTTCTTACGTATGGATAATTAATTCCAACTGACTTCATAGAAGGATCAATTCCATCCATCGGATAATCACCCTCATCATCTGAGCCAGCTTCAGATCTTTGGAAATCAGATCCACTGCTTTTAAAAGAACTCGAAGAAAGAAAATCTTTTGTATCAAAATAAATGTTCTCATCATCGTCAGTCTCTTTCTTCAGCAGGATCTTGTGGTTCGTTATAATCATCAGATTCACTAGCACTTCCTTCTGAAAAAGAGGAATGGTTACTTCATTTATCCATAATCAAATCAACATTCATACTATACAATTTAAACAGAGTTTGGATGAGAGAACATCGAGAGCTGCATAAAAGAGAAAATCAATATGCACATTGAAGACATCTGAAAATTGATGTCCAAGGACTGCAGATTAAGAATCATAGAGGAAAAGGATCAGGGATAAAAATAAAAATATAGATTGATTGCAAAAGCTGGTAGTAAGGGAACTACCAGATTCACTATCCTACCACTAAAAATGTTATCAGAGACAGGTTTCAGATGATCCATGCAATTGAAGTTCAACTGAACTTTCACTGAAAACCTATTTCCATGAAATTGCAAATTTGCATCCAAGAAATTATAGCCTATAAACATTTATATGAGGGTGGTCCCATCAGAATTAACCCACGTACAGGAATTACATCTTGGATATGATCAGCGATAATCAAATAGTGCATTTAAGCGCATCTCTAAAAGGAAGAGGACCATCAGAAAATAAAACAAAAGAAAAAGATAGCATGCACGAATAACTCGATATAACTATTGCCCCACTAAGCACAATTGTGGCTCTAGCAATAATAGATATGGAACTTCCAAAAATTAACAGTGGTTCAGGGAAGTGAAGAATTATCTATTCTGGATTCAACGCATCCCCTTGAATACTATGTCCATCCAGTACATTGCAATTGCTCATGCATGGCAATAGTTTTGTTACACTTCAGCCAACCATCAGCAATGCTCGGTAAGATCCAAACCACCGCAACATTGTTTGAAATTCCAGAGTAACAGCTATTTTTTAGATGGTATATGCCAACTTTGGAGTGGCATTTACCCAGTTACAGTGTTTACTGGCATATATCAAATTTTCCCTTCATAGTGCATGGACGGATCATAATAATCAACATTTTTTTACTCACAAATTAGCAGCCAGAAAGGTAAGAGTGTGTAGCAATAACATGTTTAGCAGTAAGATTTCCACTAATTATCATACCACTATACTTCTCATTCCTTGGTATGGAAGCAGATCCATACTCTTTTGACTGTCTTTGGCTCTCATCGACAAGGGTATTCTCCAAATCAACCTTTTCTGTCTACAGCAAAGCACCAAAACATAACACTTTTTCAGATGAGGACATTGATAACATAATTTGATAAAAATATAAAATTAATTAGGAAACATCAGAATACATAATCTTTACAAATCAGTACAATTAGAAGAGCCTTAAGGGAAGGAAAACTACAACATCTGATTTGCCAAATGGAAAAAATAGTTTAGATGAACAGAATTAGAGAAAAAATTGAAAATCAGAGTCAGCTAACCAACTTGACTGGCTTCCTATTCATGTCCACTGTAGAAGGGTATCTCATGTTCATATTATTTGACATAATATTTTCCACATGGACTTTGGGTCTAATTTGGGAAGGATCCAGGGAGTTACTCAAATCAGATTGATTTTGTTAATAGATAAATAAAATACCCACATGCAGAAATGCACATATATAAGCAACTGATTACATATGACAGCAGCGACAGGAAATTTCGCAAGTACACTCAGGTAATTGGTGCAAGCAAAAAAGGCAAAATGCTTCTGTACCCCAATTTAATCAGTATCCATGTACCTGTTTCTTCAATTAATTCAACCATGTACGAAATGGCACAATACACACCATACCATGAAAACCAATTATTCCGACTTCATGCGCAATCAAATTCTGTTCGAAGCCAAGTATGATTTATGTCAGTACCTCTAGATGGCGGAGGGTGTCGAGGAGTAGCGCCTGTTTCTGCTTGAGAAGCACGAGCTGCTTGTGCAGTGCCTCGAACTCTGCACGCACAATCCTCTCGCTGTCAGCAATGGCCGCCTCACTGACCCCTTCCTGCTGCAGGCGCTGCCTTAGGCGCTCGGTCGAGACAGCGGCGGCCGCTGCAGTGTCCCCTGGCCCCACCATCTCGCTCGTGGACATCCTCGGGAACATCTCCTTGGTCGCCCGCAGCGCCTCCAGCCACACGGCTCTGTCCTCCCTAGTCTCCGCCCGCAGGTGCAGCCTCTTTGTCCCCGAGAAGATCGAGAACCTCCTGTCATCTGATCTACTCTCCCTCACGGTCGATACCTGCACACACACGCAATCCATTTCACCGTCAGAACTCAGAAACAGACGAAATGGATCTGCGGATCACGGAGGCGAATCGATCGGATGACCTTGAGGTGGATTTCGCCGATGGGCTTGCGGGGTAGGGTGGTGGCCGTTGGAGTGGGAGGAGGACGAGGAGGTGGAGGGGCGGGAGAGGCGGCGGAGGGAGTCCTCGCCGATGACCTTGGCACCCCGCTCGGTCTCGCGCGAGAGGATGATGCGGTCGGGTCCGTGGATCTTATAGTAGGAGAGCACGCCGTCGTGGAGCGCAAACCACCGCGGCCGCCACCCGCGCCCGTAGTTGACCCACTTGTAGAGGACCCCGGAGATGCCGCCGCCCACGATCTCGTTCAGCTTCACCCCTTCCGGCGGCGAGGAGGAGCCGCTACCGCCAACCCCCGCCACGCGCACACCGCCGCTCGCCGCCGGTCGAGCTGCCGCGCGTGGGTGCGGGTGGCATCGGCGGTGGCGGTGGCGGTGGCGGCGGCGGCGTCACAGCGGGGAGCCCCGCCACGGCGGAGGGTGCGGCCGCCGCGGCGGCGGAGGAGGAAGCAGAGGCGGCGGGGGAGACAGGCACGGGGGGCACGCAGCAGAATGGGTGCATGGGGCGGCCCGGATCGAGCGCGGAGGGGGGGACGCGTGCGCTCGCTCGCCGCGCTGGCCGGCGAAGAGGAGGCCGGGGAAGCGGATATGTTAGATTTAATTTTTATTCTTGCGCTGCGAACGCACGCATTTTATTGTGGGGGTACGGGGGGGTAAAGGGGGTTTAAATGCCGGACGCCGGGAGCAGGGGAGGAGTGGGGTAACCGGCTGCTTTGACGGTTCGGTAGGTACTTGGGTGGTCCACTAGTCGGGGACGACGGGTTGGGACTTGTGAGCCGTGAGCCCGTGAGTGACTCACAGGGTGTTTGGTTAGGTTTTTTAGTAATTTTTTATTAAAAAACTGTAGCTTAATTAAATAGCTAGTTTTTCAGTAGTTTTTATCAACGGTAGTTGTGAGTTTTGTAGTGTAAATTCAGCTGTTTTAGAAAAGCTGTTTTCTGTCAGTTTTTTGTAATGTGCTGAAACTTTAATGCTCATTTTTAAAATGCTTTAGATGGTTTGGATCAACTAAAAGTCATATGTTCACTTTCCCACAGCCACAGCAGTTTTTCTAAACAGCCAGCCAACAGCAGCTTTGTCAACAGTCACAGCCCAACCAAACAGGCCTTTATGATCGCAAGTCGTCAACGGAGCCGGGGAGTGTGGAGAGCTAGAGATACATGGGGGGTTTGGCGAATGCCCGTGGTGTTTCCTTTTGGCTTGAGTGTGAGTTTCGGTCTCCGTTGATTTATCGAAACAGTGGCATAATGTTCTTTTTTCAGCTAGAAAAATAAATTTAACCTTAACTTTGATTAGCGAACTGTGTTATGTTAAATTTATTATACAAATTTTACTGAAAAAATAGTCAAAAATAGAAATAAATTGGTCAAACAAACGACAAGATAGACAGAGACCGAGTGGACACGAAATTATCGTAATCTACAGGAATATCAAACGGAACCTTCCGTCATTTTTTGTTTACGATGTTTATAGGGAAGAAATCGTTTCTCTTCTGACTTTGGGTTAAGTATCTAGAAATTAACCGGGACATCGTACGATAATAAGCTCTGTTTAAGTGATAAATTGCTGCAAGATTTTAACCTTGTCTTTTGACAACGACAGACAAACGGTAGACTCTAAAAGCAACTTAGGATTAAGGTAACCAAATTAAAGCATATAATATACATATACAAATATATATACATATTTGTGTGTGTCCCGATTCCTTCATCTTTTCCTCGTTGCCGTCCAGCATCCCTCGGTCACAATTCGGCACAATGCCAAGGCAGACACTCTCACCTTCATCGAAAACAGCTCTACCAAAGTATATTATCGATTGGACGAATTGGAATAGCAAGGGTCTGCCTAGGCTCCGTCGGCTGATGTTTCGATCGACTCTGCGAGTTTTAGAACCTTGATCCAACAACTAACAGGATAATTTCATATTTAAAAATTATCTACATCTTTAGGACTAAAATACACAACTTTTTTGCGCGAATTTTAAGACTAAAGTGCATGCAGCTTTTGTGTAAACTTCAGTCAAATAATGTGCGGCTCAGTCGTCGACTGAGACAACTAATTCCCGATGGAGTGCATTACCAGATCCGATGGCAATAGGAGCTCATGCATCCGGCGTCATCAGACCGCTACGATGACATGGCGAGATGCGTGTTGGAATAGTTAGTATTTTTGGTTTATTTTAATTTATGATCATAAGTATTGTTTATATTAACATGACATGTATATCTTAGACATGGTGATACTTACTAAGAAACTATCAAGCATATTTAAACCAAATATACGCGCTAACAAGTAGTTAGGAATATGATAAGAGAGTTCATGTTATACTTGTCGCTGTCGAGCCGCTACCGATAACGGAAGAAGATGTGTTGACGATGGATGGCAGATATGGATCGATTTCCTTCGAGATGTCGTCATGATGAAGACAAAGACGACGTAAGAGGAAGTAGCGGTCGTAGACGAATAGGACATCATGGAAATAGACGAACGAACGATGAGTAGATGAATATGATGTCATGGAAGTAGACCAACGGTGAGCAGATCGTGACGATCCTCACTTTCCAAAAACCTTATCATTCTCCCACATGGTGCATGCTCTCAAGAGATGAAGGCTTCAGAGATCTGCTCTCCTAGCAAACGGTGCACACCGCAACCGTAACGGAATAGCTGACGAGGTGCAGCACAGAAAAGGAACATGTGGGCGTGAGCGCTTGCGAGGTGGCAGAGAAAGCTTGCTCTGTGATTCTGTCCCTCTCCTATATCCTCTTTGTATAGTTGCCTAGCACGGAGAGAGCAACGTTACTGCAGTGACACACCATTGTAACTCCCGTGATTAATCAACCATTTTATGTTTTTCTCATTAATCTCAGTAACGCAAGTGCCTATAATAGGTTTTTGGACTGATGAAATAACTAACACTTTTAGGTTTTATTTTAATCTATATATAAATCATGACTATGAGCATTGCTATACTCAACACATATGAGAATGGCATGTATATTCTAGAGGTGCTAGTAATTACTAAGAAGAAATCAACCATATCTAAACCAAAAACACATACTAACATAATAGTTAAGAATATAAAAAGAGAGTTTATGTTATACCCGCCGTTGCCGATAAGAGAAGTAGAAGCATTGGCATTGATGGCGGACAAATTGATTTCCTTCGATGACACCGTGATGATGAAGATGAAGACGACGTTGAGAAAGTAGCGGTCGTAGATGAACATGACATCGTAGAAGTAGACGAACGAACAACAAGTAGAGGACAAGACTTTGTGGAAGTAGACGAACAACGTGCAATAGAGACGAAGGCTTCGGAGACTATCTCTCTCCTGGCAGACGGTACATGCTGCAATTGGGATGAAATAGCAGACAAGGTACAACACAACAAAAGGAACGTGTGTGCGCGGGTGCTTGCAAGGTGGAGGAGGAAGCTTGCATGTGATTTTGTCCCTCTCCCATATCCTCCTTATATGGTTGTGCGACACGGACAAACAATGGCCACTATTAATTTTTCACGTTAGTAACACGTCGTTTTACGTTTTCCTCATTAATCTCAATAACACATTTGTGAACCCGCATGTCGTTTCTCCCATCCTCAAGAGACCAAGGCTTTGGAGATCTGCTCTTTCGGCAGATGGTGAGCAAAAGGAACATGTGGGCGCTTGCGAGGTGGAAGAGGAAGTTTGCATGTGATTCTGTCTCTATCTCGTGTCCTTTGTATATATTTTTTCCTTTTCCATGCTACAAGGAGGTGTAATACATCCCATCTTATATATTATTTTTTTTATCTCTAATAACAATATAGGACTAAAGATTCTATATATGCCTGGTAACTAATGGGCTTTGGGATTTATGTAGAAATTATAATCAATATAGGCCTTTCAATCAATGCAAAATGCGCAAATAAAGAAAAAAGACTCCCATTTCGCCCAAGTTGTTGCGGAACCGGAAAAAAGAAGCGGTTTTTTCGCACAGCTTGCTCATTGTGCTGGTCCCACTTTTCTATTTATTTCAAGTTTTAGCTGAGGTAAAAAAAATTGCATTTTTGGGGTTTCCCTAAGATAAAAATGACATTAAAAAAAGTCAACGAATTGGAGGAAACCCTGTGAAATTGTCCCTAAAAGTCTGTGAGTTTTCTTGAGTTGAGGAAGTGAGAAGTGAATGGATTTCCTTTTTCTTTGTTACGTCAACTCCAAAAGGATAAGTTGCATTGGAATTGAGAAAGTTTCGTTCATAATTGCATAAAAGGAGTCAAAATAGTGGCTGTGGCGTTCAATATCTGTAACATACTACATGGATCCAGGTGTGTGATGATGCGTCTGTGAAGAGGGAGGGGGTTGTGGGGATACGGCAAACTTGAAGGCCGCGTCGCGGCGTGGTGGCATAGGCGTTCGGCGGCGCGCGAGGCGATTGCCGGAAGTCCGGAACCCGCGTGGACGGGGCTGTGGGATGTGCGATCACATGTCTGTAGTGGCCATGTCAAGGCGGTCCAGGCCGGCAGAGGTCTGTCGTACTCGCCCACGTCTTGGCGGCCGGGCGTTATCAACGTACGCACGTCGTGAGCACTCGAATTGACTCGGCGAGTTGCGTGCACGCGCGTGGTGGGACGTGGATGTCTTCGTCCATTATCCTGGCACCGTGGCCAGGAGCTTGCCATCCGTATCCACCGAGAAATTAATGGCATATGCATGGTTGCGCAAGTCCATGCATGAGCATTGGTATTGACAGCGTCGTTGTTGTATTTTCTCTGTTTGGGTTTGGTTGGTTCATGGTGTGGGGTATTTCGCCCTTGTTTACTTGCTGGAAAATAATAAGTCTATGGAAGAATGTGAAATTAACACACACACACCCCTGCAGGAATAAAGGGATAAAATTAAGGAAAAGTCATCTTTTTTTGTCTCTCAACTATGGGGTGAATTTAGATTTCATCTTTAAATTATAATACCAAACAGCCTTGCTCTTGATCTATAGAAACCGTTTAGATTCCCTCCCTCAAATCATTGCAAGGTAGTTTGGATGACGCATGTGACGGTGGTTTTTACACACATGGCAGCTCGTTGGTGTATTTAACAAATTAAACTTTAAATAAAATAGGAAAATTTGGAAGAAATAAAAAAAGTTCTACATGAAAACGGACTGAAATCTATGATAAACTGCCCAACCTGGCAAGATAGGAACTTATTCGAAACCGATCGATAAATTAAACCTGCTATGAACTACTTTTTCTAGGGAAACTGATTTCCATTTAATTGTTTTTTTTAACGAAGCTCCGTTTGATTATAAGTGTAGATTTAGTTTTGTATCATTTTTTTTCCGAAAAGGCAATTTAGTTTTGTATCTTTTAATTGGTTTGTCCTCAAATTCTTTTCGCAACGTTCTAGATTACAACCTCAACACTGAAAATAGAAAAGGACCAGTAGCATTGGGGCCTGACCCCATGAAAGGACTCCTAACAAGAACAAAATGATCCTTTTTGTATTAAGTTCACCTGGCCATTTTCTTCACCTTTTCCGCTTCTACTATCTCCTCCGGTCCTCGTTTTACTGAACGGATGGCTTCAACTTGTGAGAAACCTCGTTTTTCCTTCTCGTACACACACGACATAAAACAAGAACAAAATGGTCCTTTTTGTATTAAGTTCACCTGGCTATTTTCTTCACCTTTTCCGCTTCTACTATCTCCTCCAGTCCTCGTTTTACTGAACGGATGGCTTCAACTTGTGAGAAACCTCGTTTTTCCTTCTTGTACACACACGACACAAAACAAGAACAAAATGGTCCTTTTTGTATTAAGTTCACGTGGCCATTTTCTTCACCTTTTCCGCTTCTACTATCTCCTCCAATCCTCGTTTTACTGAACGGATGGCTTCAACTTGTGAGAAACCTCGTTTTTTCCTTCTCGTACACACACGACACAATTGGTAGCTAGCTCACATGCAACACGTACTGAAACCTTCTTCTTCTTTTTTTTGACGTGCCAACACCGAAACTTTCACCGGCGTCTTACTGGAAAAGCCGACAAGTCGTGTGTTGTGATTCCCTTTAGCTGCGATGAGTGGGAAGCCTACGCACGCGCGAGGCAAGCAAAACCGGCGCCGTGATTCCCATCAGCACCTACCGAACACGTGCATCCCGTGCTTCCTCAAAAAAAAATCCAAAATACTTTTTATTCAAAAATTACAAAAATATTACCTTAACTAATTTTTAAAAATAAACACAATCGCCACGTGACGTGCCATGGTGATTGGGTCTGATCACTACACACACCGATGATTTTAAAAGTTACCGCCACACCGCGTGATGATAATAGGCAATCGCCAGCCCGGTGGCGATAGGCAGTAACTGCCCCCACCGCCCCGCCATTCTAGCTAATGGCCAAGACACGTGGCGTTATCGCCACACCGTATGGCGATAGCAGCCGCGCTATATAAGCGCTAGCGTGCTGCCACCCAAGAGGAGGCAATGGAGGAGAGAGCACTCGAGAGAGGAGAGGGATTGGGGGTGTCTCGGCTGCTTTTCTTCTCGGAGGTACTTTTTCTCAACTTTCTCTTATATTTCAACTAGTTTTCATTTTCAGGGGTAGATTAGAGGTAGATTTAGTAGTAAATTTATGATTAGGCGTAGAAGTAGAGTAAATATTTTAGTAATTTATAGATACAAATGATTAGGTGTAAATGTAGGGTAGTATTAGAAATATATGGTAGGAACTTATAGATCTACAAAATAGACTAGATATAGAATTATGTCTAAATATATGATAGTATTAGAAATAGAGTAGATATGGTAGAAATTTGTAAATGTACGAATAGACTTGTTTTTTCCTAGTACTAGATATTTAGATGTACAATTATTATATTTTTTGTGTACATCCAAAAATAGACTAGATTATTCATTTGCACGAGGAATTACTTTTATCTGTAGATATATGCATTTTTATGTATATAAACTAATATATTAATTGTTATATGTAGTGATTTGTTAGATGTTAAATTTATATCGTAGATTCTTTAGCAGCTTTATTAGTCTAATATATTATGTTTTAGATGGCAGGAATATCTGAACTGGCCAAATTCGTGATTTACTGTGGTGTTGGTGAGATTCAGAGGGATGAGTCTGGTTCAGTTAATCTTACTAGCTTTGAAACATACAAATTAACAGTAAACGATCCAGACAAATGCCCTCTCAGTAGTGTGCAAGAATGGTCGATACGGGCTCCTGGTCTTGATTCGGAAGTGTTAAGTGTTAAGTCTTACACGGATATTCGGTGGGACTTGTTCCCGCTCAATCGCACCAAAGATTGATAGGCTTGGTTGAGAGCAAGTAAGGCGCACAAGGGTTTGCATTATTTGTTTGTCCAAGTGATAGCTAAGGAGGTATCAGCTCAACAAGTGGGAGCTAATGAAGCTAGACAAAGCACCAGAGCGGTAGAGCAGCAGAGGGTTGTTGTTGAATATGAAATTGTAGAGGAGGATGCTCATCCTTGTGCTCCTTCTGCTAATGAATACTTGATCGCTTTGGTGGATGAGAGGGAGATATTTCCGGAGATAGTGTACAACATGCAGAGAGATGATGTCATTGTTAGAGAGGAATAGATGAGTGTCGAAGATGATAGTAACAAAGGAGATGAAGCTAACAATGATGAATGAGCGGCTAATCCGATGCGTAGTATGTGGAACAAAGACACGTGCATGGTCATGAATGTTCAGGATGCAAATGAAGCCAATTACCCATACAAGCCGAATAAGATTGTTCGGGGTGCAATGTATGGTAGAAAGAAAGAGGTTGAAGAGGCTGTGAAGCTCTATGTGATGTCCACAGAGAGGACATCTTGAGTGAAGAAATCTTGCAAATATCAGTATTCTGTTAAGTGTAAGTCTCCTGGTCGTGAGCGTCCGTGGGGAAGTATGAAGTGCACTGGGCATAAGAAGGATGGTGCCGCACACATGTATCATAAGTAGTGTTCCTGACACCGTGCTCCACAGCCGCCGGTGCCCACGGAGGCGGGTGGTTCTACGTGGCAACACAGTGCATCCCCACGCATAACAAGCCAGCCAGGTTAAACCATTGTCGTTTCTTATGAAAAATCATACTATTTAAATGCTAATTAATTTCACCAACGTACATGTCTCATCATTTCGGACCTACTTAGTAGTCCGAGAATCGATGACTACCTCGTGGATAGTCCGAACGCTCACGACTTCACCTTTGGCGGAGAGGTGGACAACATAGTGCCACCCTTGCTCACGCAGGAGACATAGGAGACTTCAGCATTGGAAGATAAGGATTTGATAGGAGCCATATGCATGGGTCACAGAGTGGCAAGCACACTGTTGAGGTTTTCACCGTCATTGGTCACGAAGAGACCATGACGGTGATAGGCCGTTCGGTTTTTGTCCGAGGACTATCGTGTTATGTCTTTTACTTCATCTTATTGTATGGATGTTTGCTATTGTATGAAAGTTACAGATCTTGTTGTTGAGCAACCTTGCATCCTTGATATGTGCCTACACACAGAGAATATCATATAAGAAATATGAAAATGCCCATTACAGAGGATTGTGAGTGTACTTACCCTTATTTGCTTAATATATTGAGATTATCTCGGGGAGTTTTCTAAGCTCGCTCGCCCTTTCCCACATCTTGTGCAACTCTTAGATGCCCTTGCTCACTTGCTTGTAAGTTAGTGTAGGGAAAACATATTTTGGTAACGCCTCTGGAATCACAAACATACAAACTTTCTGCCATATCTGCGAACGAAGTTTACATTGATTCTTTCACTGTAAAGTAACCTTAAGAACTTCATTGTCCATACGAGCGGTTCAAACTGGATCAGAAATATCTAATGATTTACACGAAAAATAATATGTTAAACAACATCTTATATATCAAAATATTTCTATTATACTAGCATATAAATAAGATAAATATTGCGAAACTTACTCTCCTCACTATCCATCCGCTCACTTCTCCTTCTCCTCTCCAACTCTTTACTTCAGAAGCTCAAATAATTTTTCCGAAGAACAAAAAGAGGAGCCGCGAGATGCTGCATAGAAGGAAGAGACTCAATTTTAAGGGATGGGTACTACCACCATTTGGGGTGGCGATTGGTCCTTATCGCCAACGGAGTTGACGATTCTGACATATCGCCACGAGTGGTGGTGATAAAGTCCAATCGCCACCCAAAATGGCGATTCCATTATGGATGGTTCATTCGTCTGGTGATATCAGACCAATCGTCATCCTATGTGGTGGTTGAGTCTATTTTTATAAGGAAAAATAATTCAGGCAATATTTTCGTAATTTTCGAATAAAAAGATATTTTGAAAAGAAAGTCGGTGCCTAGCTAGCCCAGGAGGGCATTGCGCCCCGAATCGGATCCGACTCCACGCCCACGGAACGGAAGCCGCACGACGTTTCCATCCTACTACCGTTTATCAGGAGCCGCTCGGTCGTGCCGAACCTGACGTCAACTCTCCTGCCACCTTAGCCCCGTCTCCCGTGCGATTGACCACTCGTTGTCCGCGCGCGTCGGAACTGAAGTGCCAAAACCATGGTGGCATCAGGTGCCCGTCGGTTCCAACCCCACTATTATACTAATCTCTCTTTTGTTTCTGCCAATTGGAGTCTCCCGTCTCCACCCACCACTGCCCTTTTCCAGGTCTGCTGCATGCCCTTGTCGCCAGATGGATGCCGCGAGCTGCGTTTATTCGTCTTGACTGTGCGAGCCGAGTAATCGACTATGCGCTCGGCCGAAACTTTTCTGAGGAGCTTTTGTGCGAGTTCGTTGTAATTGCGTGCATATTGTCGATTACTCTTCGTTCTTTTCTCTGAGGATGTCTTTGTCACAGGAACTTAGATTGATTATGGTTGTTCATTTGACCACACTTTCGCCTAGCTGCGTTTTGTTCGGCTTAGGTTCTAGGTAGCAATTGATTATGCGCTCGGCCGAAACTTTTCGGATTAACTCTTCCACGAGTTCCTCGTAATTGCATGGCGCTGATTAGTCTTCGTTTTTTTCTGAGTGTCTTTGTCAACAGGGACTTAGATCTATCTATGTAGTTGTTCACTGACTGCACTTTCTGGTAGGTCGTCCAATCACGAATCAACGTGATACACAACGTACAATGGATTACACAAACATATTAAGCTTATCCAGCAAAGTGCAAGTAAACTTTGCTTAAAGCTGAATTTACTCTTGACTCTCTACAGTGCCATGCGGCCGTTACGTATTCCTGCCATCGAAGTATGTCCTAATAAAATGAGAACGAAGGAATGGGTCGCAACCAAAGCTTTCCTCCAAATTAATGGAGCTCCTGATTCGATGCTTACAGCGGAAGTCACGATCGAAGAGATAATTAACAAGATACGCAGATAAAGCTGTACGTACATACCATCTCAGCAGCTTAATTACCTCAAGTATTTTTGTTCCTGAAATGGTAAAACGTGAGGTTTCGAGATGATCATATAATGCCCATAGTATTTCGTGTGTAGAGAAGCACTAGCTTAGTGGCCCTGCGTCTTTGCGTGCTATCTTCACCGTGACCGATCCACGCGTACAACTCACGGACTTCCTTTATGGACCAAGAGACTGGCGGGAAGGAACTCTACGTCGCTAAGCAAAGGAAAGGCCCAAAAAAGCCAACACGAGAAAGCACACGATGCACAAAAATATAGAGCCAATACACTACCTAACATCAACGCAGGTTAAATATATTCGTATCTATCGATCTCGGTCTGTATGATTGCACAAACGAGAGGAGAAAATAACATGATTCTCAAGTCTGAAGCAGTATTTGTTCTCAATTGTTCAGTCGCATTATAAGAGATTCGAATTAAAGGCCGCGCCAATTGGATAAAGAAAGTGCAGTCTATGTTTTCACCGTACATGGTCGATTTTTTTCTCTCTCTTTTTTGAAAGGACTAGGTGGTCGATTTTTTTATCTACAACGGCTTGCATGTCCACGTAGTACATTGGTAAATTATTTTTAGAGAGTATAAGGAGAACAGACACCTCACGCTACATAGACGTGCGCGTTCGCTACATACGTACGCTAGGAGTTTTGCAAACTTCTCCTCGATAATAATAGATCAAGAGTCTCAAACTCTCAATTTTCCTGCCTTCCTGGGGCCTTGTCCAGTACAGATGGAGCCGTTCAGGTGTAATTTTGCTGGGAGTTGGAAGCAGTATAGGTGGGGGGTCGATTAGGTTTGGTTAGAGGACCAGCTTGCAATATATATACAAGGTTTGTTTAGCAAGACTTGGCAAAGTCTGCCACTTTGCAGGTGTAGGCTGGGAAACATCTGCATCTGATCGGATGATGCTCTCTGCAACGCATCTTCCTCTTTCTCATGTGCTACTTTTTATCGTCCGGGCCGGATTGGAACTGGATTCCTTGTCCTGAAAACGACTTGCGAGGTACTCCTCCACTAAGAGGTGTGTTTAAGGTTGAGACGTTCAAAAGAGGAGGACAAATTGGCGACAACAAGGATCGTTTCTTTTAACTTTTTATAATGAGGTGTTACATCAAACATCATAGTTTGTTGCATCACCCTACTATGATTAATTTAGTGGAAGGTTCCTCTAGGAACATAATTTAGAGAAGGTTTGTGTAGGAATACGGGTAGGCTACACTAGCGCAAAATAAAATTTTCCCACCGCATAAACCAGGAATTGCTATAGCAATAGATCACGAGTTTATCAGTTGACGTACAGAACCGTAGAGGAAGTAGAATCGATGCAGCGGAAGCAGCTGTAGTCATATTATCTTCTCCTCCTCGCGATTCTCTCGAACAGATCGTCTAAACGTCACAGCCGCAACGCCTCCAAGGTATCCACACGTTTAGGGAGAAACGTCGCTCGTTCCGATTGTTAGATCCAAGCGGGCAACTTTAGGTGTGGGAGGGGTGACGGCCAGGGTTTCGAGAATTCTGAGTTGGCTTAACCCTAACACGTCCGTCCCCTCTCCTTATATAGATGTCTACATAATGAGATTCTACGTTAGAGGCCCATTAGGACTCAATACCTAGTCTAATCCGAATTAGGCTCCTGCCCCTTAAGTGTGCGACCCTATAGGTCCACGTACGTTTAGACATGACCCGAATACTCCTACTCGGTCACTAATTGGTAGCGGCCCCTAGCAGGACGTGCCAACTCCCAAACGTCGTAAAGATCGTATCGGTCGAACCTTCACAATTTTATATATGCAACTTTCTTTGCCTCAGATATTTGTCAAGCTCGAGCTCAAGCTTGACCGTTCTTTCTCGATCACGTGCCTCGGAATCCTTTACTAGGTTAACTCTTTAACCTTAAGTAGCACGGCCATGTATTTCTGGATCCTATTACTTGAGGGGCCCTGAGATATTTCTCTCATTGCAGAGAGGGGCAAATCCCATCTCGATTGACCATGCCTCGCATCATGCTTTATGACGAACAAGAAAGCAACATTTATGACTACCCAGTTACAAAGCAGCGTTTGGCAACCCCTAAGTAAGTCATTACACATATCAAGTACATACGACAATCTCAGGTCAAAGGATATAGCACACACATTGTGTCTCAAGTTGGGTCTGTCCAACCTCATGTTCCCTAACATGTGCTCATATAATTGTTCGACATCTCTGTGTTCATGACCCGTGAAACATAGTCATCAACCAATACATATGCCTAGTCTATTATTCATATGTGTCCTCACATGAATTCCGACTAGGGACCAATTTAGAATAATCATTCAAGCTTAGCACGGAGTTTCACAAACAAGTCACATACTTGCCAATCAATACAAATGACATTATCCAAGAAATAAGTAATAAATCACGGATACAATGAAATATGATCATCCCTATGATTGTCACTAGAGTATATTTCTAACAGATTGGTTAGTGACTATGGACCTCGATAACCGATTAAGCATGTGCTAGATCGAGGAGGGACTGATTAGATGTATAATCAACAGTTGTCAACAGTTTGTCTTTGTTTTAGCTTAAAAATTTTAAACTCGATCTATAGATAGATTCATGCATTGATTAGTCATTGTTTTAACCTTTTGCAATTTAATTTGGAGAAAAATATTTTTGGCATTTCATGGGTATAGCATACTGTAGTGTCATACAAAAGTAGATGTACAGCTAGTCCGCTTCGACCAACTTGGGTCAAATTACTTTGATTTTATAAATTAATCAGGAATAGGGACCAGCTCAGCTACTGACATTAGCCCACTCACATCTACCGGTGTTCTCAAAAAGAGGAAGAAGAAAATAATCCCCTAGCGGTCGAGCCGGGCGTGCATCGTGCTCATTCATGAACCACGACGACTGACCGGACCGGACGGGCCGGCACCGTTCCCCGTCCACGGACACAGCCCACAGCAGAAAAGGACACGGCAGCTAGTCGATCGTCACCGGGCATGCATGCATGCACTTTTGGAGCGACAGGTGAGGCCCGCGGGGTGCGGCATACGCACCGTGCGCCGGGGCCGGGCTGCCGTCGGGTGGCCCGGCCAAACAACCGTGTTCCATGCCCACGGCCGGGCGAGAATGTCCGGTTCCCTTAAACCCTGATCTGATCTGATAGCTGCGCGTCGGTCACATGCCCTCCCGTCCCGGCCGCCGACCGACCGATCGATCGATCTCCCTGGAGCAGGTAGGCCTCGCGCGCCTCGCACATACTGCATGCACTGTCCAAGCTACCGACCACTCCATGCCCGCATATATAATACGGTGCACGTGGTCATTGCATGGAGGAGGGTTAATCGTCATTGGATAATCGGTCCGTCGCGTTCCAATTGTGCTGGGCTAGAGCCCGCGCGATTAACGTGATCTTGACCACTGGGTCATGCGCGTAGGGTGTGCGTGTGTGGAAAGTGCAATCTTGTTGACGCATTTTTGTGGTCCTGATGCCCGCGATTGGCTGATGTGCATATGACCTATCTATCATTAATCTGGTCTTACTGTCTATTGCATTAATTCACGGCGCTGCAGGGGAACCTGTCAGTGACAGACAGTCACCACTCACCAAGGGACAAGGGGCAGTTTGGTAGTACGTACTTGTTCTGTGCACTGTGGATCCGTGGCAGCTGACTGCTTTTGATATTGGTACTTCTGAGCTTTTACTAGTGAGTTAAATGGATCTACTCCGTTAGCTTCTCTTTTTCTTTTGTGAAATAATGGAGTCGTTTCACTACTACGGAATATTTATTTTGGACACCTCATCCCGGTGGTTTCATAAAATCATCTGCGATGAGTCACGCCACGGACAGTTCACTCATTTGAATCGTTGGTGATGACTTGTCACAAAATCATAGGGTCTAAGATGACAAGTCATCACAAATAGGTACTGATTGAACCATCTAAGATGAGTCATCACATATCGTTCATGACATGAACCGTCTGTGATATGAGATGACATCATACTATCTGAAATGACTCATTACAGACGGTGTTGGATCAGTGGCTTCCGACAGAGGGGGCGTGAATGTCGATTTCAACTTTTTCTTCTGAAAACAAGAACACAATGCAAAGTATTCAAATCAGAGAATGCAGCGGAAAACTATCGACAAAAATAATCAAAATCAATGGAGCCAAAACCAGACGGATCGGAAGCTCCGAAGTAGAAATATCAGAGGTTCCGACCTTACCAGAAGTTCTGAGGTGACTCTATTTCTGAACTCTTTGGAAAAATCAGAACTTCCGACTTCCGGGTCGGAACTTCCGATGTGGATCGGAACTTTCGGAGCGAGGAAGTCGGAGCTTCCGATATTGGCAAAACCAGCAGACTATCGCTCGGAAAAACATTCGTAGATTTTGATCTACTCAACGGAATTGAACGAAATTTTGCACAGTGGTAGACACGAGAATTACGAAACTATTCTAATTGGAATCATGTCAAAATCTTGTCTGTGCTAAGAGAAAAGACCAATTTACTATCTGATGTTTTCTAACTTCAAAATCAGCTCTAGCTAATAAGATGAGCGAAAATCAAATTCTTGATTCTTAGGACCCTGTGAGGTATATTGATAAGGAATTAACACGAAATCATCTCACATATCCTAGCAACATATTCCAAGCCCCAAAAGACAAGATTGAAACCTCAAAGAGAATCAAAATTGAAAACCCCAAGAGTTTGTCTTTCCTTCAATATAGATCTAAAATCAAGATGGGAATGAGAGATTCTTCAGGTATGTTAGGATGTAATTAACATGAACATGATCTTTCATCACTAACTTGCCATGTCCAAGAGGTCTCAAAAAGAGGAAGGCAAGAAAACAAAAATCCAAAGAGAGAGAAAGAGAGAAACTCAAGAACACGTACTCTCTTCTTGGAACTCTTCTTGTCTTGATTTTCTTGATGTTTAAAAGCCTCTCAACTTAGACCAAAACTCTCTTGAGCAGCTCTTACAAAAGATTGTCCAAAAGTTAGGATTTCACAAACCCATCATCTCCTATTTATAGTGGAAGGGACATACCCCTCTCCACTTGGGTCTTAAAGCCCACTTAAGGGCATACGGCACTCAACACACATCCCAAAGCGTCTAAGCCACCTATCCACCCTCTCCTAAACCGCATCATTGGCTGTTGCCGCGATCTCTTTGATTTTGCTTCGCTGGTGTCTGCATTTTTACAAAAGTGCCCTCGCACCAACTTGGTCCTCACGTCTTGTCTGCACCTTTGCCTTATCCGCTAAGGCTCTGTTTTGAGCCACCCGATGTCGACGCCACCAACTTGATCGTATCTCCGCCCTCCAGGCGTCATGCCGATCCTCGTGACCGAACCACCGTTGAACTCATTAACCCTGCATACTAGTAGACAAGCAAACCAGTTGCAAGCACAAGTTTTCTACTTGACCCAAATTAGTCGAGAAAATAATTTCATCAATTTTTACGAGACAAATTAACCAAACTCTAATTCATCAGAAAGCACGTGGTCAAAATGTTTTCACTATCGGAATATCTGGTTCCTGGATCAGAACCTCTGGTTCTCCCATACGCGATCTGAGAGCCGAGTCTAGACTCCGAACTTGGTCCCTCAAGAATTGTAAGTCGGAGCCTTCGACTTCAATTCCGACTCCTCACATATAATCTAGAAATCCGCCGGTCACTCACAACCGCCGAGTCTAGAACCTGAACTCAAAGCCTCCAAAAATAGAAGTCGAAGCCTCCGACTTCAAGCTCAGAAATTCTGACTTCAACAATGGAACTTCCGAATCACCTCGGACCATCCGGTTCGCACAAATCTCGGAGCTTCCAGAAAACCTCGGAGCTTCCGGAGATGAAGGTCCGAACCTCTGAATTCAAACTCGGAACTTCCGAAACACATCAGACCATCCGGTTTACTCAAACCTCGGAGCTTCCGGAAAACCTCGGAGCTTCCGAAAATGAAAGTCCGACCCTTTGCATTCAAACTCAGAACTTCCGAAACACATCAGAATTACCGACATTAAACCGGAGCCTCCGGTTTTTCCAGAGCGCTAAAAACATAGTCGAGATCGAATCTTCCAAAATACATCAGAAGTTTTGATCAAAATACCGGAACATTCGATACACACATTTCAAACATGAACGTTGAATTCTTATAACCTAACAATCAACTCCAATAACAAACTATGTGGTAAAGTATTCATCATCTGAAACCTAGAGAAGTAATACAACTCCATCTAGGTTCTACAGATGGGTCAAGTGACTAGACTGTCTGTGATGGCTCTACATCCTCTCAGACAGATTTGTTAGGGTTTCCTATATCTGTCGGGCTGGTGGCGGCGGCTGTGTGGAGCGGTGATTTTTAGGTAGTTTGGAGGAAGGAGACCGAGTTTGGAAGAGTTATTGAGTTTGTTGTGACCTAAGATTAGTAAATCGGTTCTCTAATTGGTTTATATTCATTACAACCTAGTGTCACATCCCGATTTTCTGAAACCCGAAAGTTAGGGCTTACAAAAACTTTTGCTAATTAAAACCAACCAAAAATGCACCAAACTAAAACTTCCGTTCAAGTCATGACTGAGCTATATACCAAAACACGAAAGCCCTTGTTCCTATTCTTCTCGATCTCCGTTTTGTCGAAACCCTAATACCCCGAACTACGCCCGACAACACGGGCAACCATGTTCAATATCTTGGCTCCATACGCGGCTACTTGCTCCCGCGTACTCGCCGTGAACCGTCTTTGACACCTTGCCCTTTCTGCCTTGTCGGCATATCCTGGACAGGCATTTGCAGCTAAATACCCACACGGTACTTCTGTGAAATTGAAGTATATATATGTTTTGAATCTCCTCCGATTGACGTGATCTTCTGCCATCGACCTCGCCATGTCCTATCATGTGTGTGTGCAAATATATACTGCTTTATATATACGCATATACGCAAAACCCTAACCCCTACTTCCCATTTCTGTCTCTTTGCTCAGCTGCGCATACGCACTGCCACACGTGCCACTCCCAATTCGCAGCAGCTGACCGAGTACCTCATTACTCCGTCTCCTTCCTCTGCTCTTTTCTCCCCTTGCTGCAACTAGCACCGTTCCATCTTGCTGCCCCCTGCCACCCTACAATTGGCATTATTTTCCTTGGACACGAAGCACTATTAGTAGAAAATCGGTGCCTACCCTTTCCTATTCTTCTGCACAACCACATCAACTGATGACAACTCCTGCTCTTTTCCTCACAGCCAGATTGAGCTGCCCCATTTACTTCTTTCAGCTCACTCTCCTCCTATTGCTGAAAACTATGCACCCTTGCCACAAACAGCCACGTGCCCCTCTTTGCAGCAATATTCGGTGCCTAACTTCAGCTCTAGCCCTCCTGTGTAGCAACAGCAGCAGCCAGCGCAACACCAGTACAGCAGCTGGCATTAACCTCTCCCCTATAACCTGCAAAACATTCATGTGCTATTTCTTTCCCATTCCTACTCTACCTGAGCTGCTCCTTTCTTTCTTCATCTCAGGGCTAGCTGAGCACAATTCCTCTTAGCAGCTGAGTCCCGAGCTCCTCAAGCCCTCTTCTCCACCTGGTTCTCCTCCACTCCCTGGTGAAGAACCAAGTTCCCCTCTTGCCCTTCTTCCTCCAGAGCCCAAGCTCCATTACAGTCGAGCTACCTTACTCTTTCTCCCACTTGAGCAGCCCCAATCCTCTTTCTCTTCTTCTTAGCTTCTTCTTCAACCCGAGCTCCAGCCCAGCCCCTCAACCGAGTGCCCGAGCATTTCCTCTCCTCTGTTACCCTCCTCAAACCGAGCTGCTCCAAGATGTCCCCAAGCTGCCTGAGCAAGCTTCTTCATCTTTCCTCTAGACCCCGAGCTCCCCATTTTCTTCTTCGCTCTGGTCGTCAACCCGAGCTCGCTCTACTCTTCAAGCCAGCAAGCTGAGCTGCTTCAACCTTCCCCAAACTCTCTCCACTCCTTCCTTGTTTTCCTTCCCTTGACATCCTTTAGAGCTAATCCGAAGATCCCAAGCTGCTCCTCTTCCATTCCTTAATCCCCCGTGCCCTTCCTTGCAGTGCTGGGAGCCATCGGCGTCCATTTCGCCGAGAGCTACGGCCACAGCTCCGTGATTTTCCCCACCTCCGGCTGTGAACGCCATCTCGTCAGCCGACGACTCCGCCCCGCGCTGGTAACACCCGCTCCACCTCACCGGCCCCGAACCCACCTCGTCGTCACCACCGTCGGGTGCGTCTCCCTCCGCCGCCAGTAGAACTTCTGCCGCCCTTGCCGCTAGTTGCCTCGCCTCGGCTGCCACCAACCGCGGCGCCCCATCCAACTCCACAGGACCACCCGAGCGCGCCGTCGTCCCTCACCGCCCGCCACTACCATCAGCAAGCCGCCACCGCGTCACCTTCAACCATCGCCGATGCTCGTCAGCCAACCCCAGCGACGAGACCTCAAACTACCAAGCCGCGGGACCTACCTCACCTCCCCGTGTAGCCACCCGCCGCCACCAGCGGCAGAGCTTTTTCCATCAGCACCGACGCCCCGCTCGACTCGATAACCGCGTTATCGAGCTCACCGGGGGAGCCTTGCCGCCAACCGCTGGGAGGTCCACCCAACCCGAGCTTCGCTCAAGCATCATCTCCAATCGCTGTTTCGCCTCTCATCACCAACGCGACCCAACCGCCTCTCTCCGTCGTCGGGGACCGGCACTGCCATCCCTTCCCCTAATCAGATCGCCACCACTCGGACACCACCACCGTCGGCATCGTCCCGGAGAACCCAGGCCTTGGGAACACCAACTCTCGGCTCCCCAAGTTCCGCGGATTCCGCTCGGGCACCGTCGTCGTCGACGAGCCCGCCGCTCACTCCCGATGAATGCTACCCGAGGTGAGCCTCCATCTCCCCTCCCCATTCCTCTTCCTGGGGGTGAGTATATACGCCTAAAACAGCGAACTCAAGAAAACAAAAGAAAGCACAAAATAAAAAGGGGGCATAAGCGGTGCTGCTATGACCCCACCCGCCAGTATTAGTAAAGGCGTATTCCCAAAAATGCGCCTTCTGGCTTTTAAACGTGCAATTCCCTTTTCGCTTAAACGTAAATACATTTTCTTTCCTGGGAAGCGCAAATCATCTTGTGACCTCTCTGTTTCTGTTTTCCTGAGCAGAAGGCGCATCCCGAAATTATGTCTTCAATGCCACCATTTTCCCCCTCCCGAAGGGAGACCTTCCCCTTCTTAATTCTCTCCCGGCAAATCTTCGGATGTCCATATCTCCTCCGTCCCAACTCTGATCCAACCGATTTTTCCTTCTATATTCATCTAAATTCAAAATCTATCTAACACCAGTTTCATAAATTTTGAAAATCATTCGAAATCCAAATTTGAATTCAAATCAAATATGACTCTAGTATATATATGCATAACCCTCAAACGACTACAACTAGTATACTTTAAAGACTTTCTTAACAACATCTAAGAATATTCCAGCAGCCACATTTATCCTCTGAACCCAACTAAAACTTGGGAATCAAGAATATTCAAATACTACAAGGTTGATAATCCGCAAAGCTAGGGTTCCCGGTTCTACGAAAACCCTTATTTCATGTGAGGAGGATTCCTTCTTGTCTCCCGAAAAACACTAGTAAACCTTAAGACTAGAGCTCATAATTTAGGAACTCGTGACTGCATTTTGGTTCTTTTTGGGGTCTTGCACCGTTGTTTATTCGTTGTCTCTTCGACGTGTAGTTACGACGCGGCGGTACCTCGCACGAAGGATTTCCGATGTTGCCGTATCAAGTTTGCAATCGAGACCCGGCCAGTACTGCCAGGCAAGCATTCCCACTTTGATCATGTTGAAACCCATATGTTTGAAAATTAATTATCTTGTGTACAACCATGCATGCTATGTGAGTATTAACGTTATTTTATGCTAGTCCTAGTTACACCTAGTAGATGCATATACCTCAGTCCTGATAACTCCATCCTTGAAACCCTAGTATTAATGGCTGTTCATCGTACGTTCGGCAAGGTAATTAGGAATATAGGCGATAGCCCTGCTTAGACCTACTCAGAGGAAAACCGTTTTCAATCGGTGTATACCGACTCCTTCAGACATGGGATAAAAACCCTCGGATCGGCAAGTGCCTTCCAGGGTGAGTGTTTGAAAAGTATGATGTTTTCAAAACCCCAAACAAAAGTGGAGAATGATTTTGATTCGGGTGAGAATGCTAAGGGCAGCTTGGGGATGGTAGAGTAGCTGATAGCAATATGGTTGTCTGTGTGACTATGGAGTCTTGCTCGAATCAACCAAGGACCGAACCTAAAGTGCCGTCAGACCAGATTCCTTACCGTACGTCCACATGTCCTTTATGGGAAGGACTTGGCCTATTATCCCGGCAAGTATTATGGTTTGGACCTGCAGGCAGTAGGAATAGTGTGCTAGGTAGATTGGCATCCCTAGAGGATCTCCACAGGATTACGTGGGTAGAGTCTCTTAGTGAGCTCCACGTAATACGTGGGTAGGGGTTCGACACAGAGATGAGTCCACCTCTTCGGGTTGTGGTGTCGGGCTGCCCGGGCACAAGCGAAGAATTGGGTAGATCTTATCTAGCGGGTCCAACTCTAGTGCGGAAGCGGGTGAAAAGCCTCGTTGTAATAACCTTGCCGGTGTGAAGTGTGCTCATCGAGCTCTGGCAACAAGGGAGACTTACATCTTGTGGGTAAAGCTGTACAACCTCTGCAGAGTGTTAAAAACTATTCGAATAGCCGTGTCCTCGGTCATGGATAAGAACTGGTTAGGCCACACACTAGTTAGACTGAGTTTTGTTTGCAAAAACTTGGGCAAAAGGGATTAAGGACGTAGGCATGACGTGTCCACAAGAGAGCAATTAAGGCCACGCTGCGGGTGGCAAGGAATTGCAGGAGAATGGGATTAGCCATGCTACCGGGGGTAGTACGGGCTAGTGATGGGAACCTTAGATGTCGATAGATGGAGCTATCGAGTTAATGCAGAGAAGAGGTAGCGGAGACTACCTCATGAGATTACATGAATGTTTGAAGTACTTTATTTTCCAAACTTGCCTTAGAAACTATTATTCGTGTATTTAAATTGAAAACTTACTTTCCGCACAACATGTGACCTAGAATAGAGCTATCTCCTTGAATCAAGCCGTGCATGGAAATAAGTTGTATTACCCTCCTGTGGGAATTGCTTGCGAGTACATTCAATGTACTCACCTGACTTGTTGAATTGGCAAGACGAAGGAGAAATCAATTCCGAAGATACAAATACCATCGTGAAAACTAGGTCGTAACTCTAGTCAGTTGCCAGTCGGGTATGGCATATTGCTGGGCCACATCACCGCTTGATTTCCGCTGCAAGTTTATAGTCATTGGGCTACAGGTATCAGACAATCGACATTGGCGGTCTATTTACATAGCGTATGATATTCGAATGTATGACAATGATATACAGGTTAACTTGTGTGTTCCGGCCACTGATTCAGGGACCAGAATAGTAATCACAAGGGAGTAACCGTCCTTAAAACCAGGTACGCCACACCTAGCTAAGAAAGAGGAAGAGAAAAGATAGTTTAAGTTATTTAGATCTATCCTTTTTGTAGAGAACATTGTGTAGATTTTGCATTTAGAAGCTTTAGGATTTAGATTAAAATTCTATAAGAGAGACAAGAGTATAATTTGTAGCTAGGTTAAGATCTAACATATATATAATTATATGAAAAAATGGTGCATGCACTCTTAATTAGTATGTTAATGGATAATTAATGCATGTTTAGCACTAATTTAGTATTTAATAGGTAACTAAATTGAGCTTTGGATAATTTTAAGAGTATAAAGCACCTCCACTCCATCGTTGTGCTAGGATTTTTGGTTGGAAAATTTGAGTGAATCATTGAGTGAAAAAAGAGCAAAGAATGACAAAATATGTGACTCTACTAGACTGCACTCTTGTGGTTTTCTTGGTTTGTGTTTTTGCCAAAAGAAATATTCAGGATCTTGCTTTTCATAACCGCTGACAAGTTAATTTTTGGAATTACTAGCCAGAACCTGTTGACGTATTTCTTTTGGCAAATCGATCAATTTTTATTCCATCTAATTTGCTCCAAGATTCATGCACTACTCTCCTTCTATCTCATCACTACTCCTATCGTTCTCTTTCCCGACCCCTTTCTCCTCTTGATTTCTCGCTGATACAACATCTTCACCGCAGTTTTCTCACCAACCCTACTAATCGATCTTGTCGGCTACTCCCCCAACCAAGTTGCCCTTTTTCCACAATCTTCTCGCCTCTCCTCCCTGGGTTGCACTGCTACCACGAAGCCTGGCATCCCCGGGGATTTGTAGGCGCACCGACACTAGATGGGCACACTACATCCTTGTTCTTTGTCTTTTTTTTGCCTAGATTCCTGGGTTTTCTCTTCTCTTTTACTTATTCTTTCTCATCCCGGTAAGGTCTTGTTCTTTCTTGTCATTGGTTTGGTCGGTGGTGGTCTTCTTCCTAGTTGCTAGTGGGGTTTTCTTCTTCTTCATCACCGCCTGTCTAGTCGCCGATGGGATATCACTGCCAACATCGCATCCCTCTCTGGAACTCGCCTTGCCTTCGCCTATTTTCCCATGATTATATATATATATATACACACGTGCAACAAAATCAATTGATCCCTCCCCCCTAACATCTATCAATACATGTGTAGCAAGCCCTCCAAAGCTCCTGTTTTTTAATAGAACTCTGGCACTTTATTTAAATCAAAGATTCAATACCAAGCATCTCCTGGATATACTTCGGGATTACATCACGAAAAGTCGAGATCACATAATGTTCACTCGAACGCTTGGCATGAACGAAATCACAGGAGTCAAACAAGAATGTCAAGTCTAGCACTTGGAAAGGGCTGAGCTGACATGGAAAGAGTAGGCGCCCAGGACCCACGAGCGCGCCGCGCGCGATTGAGCTAGTGCGTGCTCACACTGTGCCGCATCGTAACGTTACACTAACGGCACGCGCAGCGCGCGGCCGCGACGCGCGTGGTGGCCGGCACACCGCAGGTTCACCGCCCGCCAGAAGCAGCGATTTCCGCCCGTTCAATCCGACCGCGCGCGCATGTCGGCCTAACCTAAGTATGTAGCTAGCTCGGACTAATTGCTGTACCGACTCCAACGTCAGTGACAGGTTTGACGGGCTACGAGCGAAAGCGACCGAGTAGCCGGTTAGTACAGGCCAGCCTCGCTTAGCTATACCCTGCAGCCGTGCAGAACTGCAGTGTACGCGTGAGATGCGCATTTTGGCGCCAGTGGCACGGTGGTCAGCTAGCCTGTGGAAGTGGACCACCACCCCATTTGCTTTCTGCCGGAATTGGTTGTGCGCCATGAGAACCCGGCCGGGGCCTCCGCGCCAGCAGCCATCCGCGCGCGCCCAGCTGAGCGAGAGCAGCGCATGCATGCAGGACAGGATCATATGATATGCCTGGCCGCTTCGACTCCCGCGCATCTCTGACTGCTAGTGGCGAGCACTGGCTCTGCTCCTGTAACAAGGGCCTCAGCTTTAAGAGAAGTAAAGGGAACGTACGTGAGCATGGCATAATGCATGTGATGTGCTCCAGGAAAGGGGAAAGGGGAAAGTGGAAACGCACATGGCCAAGGATCTGCACCTGATGGGCTTATTTTTGGGTTTGGAGAACATATACGGTGTCGTCGGCTCGTGTGAAGAGAACAGAAGGAACACGAAGAAGGGAACAGTGCTCACAACGAAGATCAGAAAATATTACACCTACACAGTGCTCACTTCAGAATCGGAGGATTCGCACAGTTTGATCAGAAAAAAGGCTCAAGCAAAAGATAAACCACTAATGGGTTAAAATATGGCTAGGATTGCTTCCTGCACCGAACATACAGCTAAGATATCTTCAATTCTAGCATTAGTCAGTTCTCACTACTGACATGATACTGCATTAACTTCCAACACCAGGGCACAAAGCATGACCAGGACACTACCAAAAATTGCTTCCTGCGGCTCCAAACTCATGCAGGCACTATTTACAAATTACAACAGACACGGTCACCTAAATTCAGAAGAACCAAAACCGATAAAGAAACTAAAGCACCTGTGCTGCGATCGAGCTGGACAGCAACTTGCAAGGGTACTACCCACTTCCTAGCTTCTGACATAACAGGAAAGAATCCTATGAAGGAAACCTCGTGTCAGAACAGATCCACTGACTTCTGGTGGTTTTGGGGATAAACAAAGTAACTGAAGAGGAGGGCCTACACCAGCATACTTCATAATGATGAAATATATATGGAATCGTCCAGCAGACAATTTCCGTAATCATCATGATAAGGGATAGCATTAGTGATGGTCAGCCGTCATCTCGTCCACTTGCAGTGTATCAGTAAGATGCCGCTAGATGAATTGAACATGTGCGTCACACCACCACATGCTATTAACGTTACACTGCATTATATTTTAGTGCTTGGACTGCATTGGTCCTCCTCGATCCTTGCAATCACATTATGAAGCTCAGAACAAAGTCTAGAAACCTCTGGATTGGCCCAGTGAACTCTGACCCTCTCCATCAGCATATTGCATGGATCACGGTCAATGCGAGGTAAATCCCCTGGCACCAGAGGAACAAGAAATGGGTGCTGAAGTAATTGAGGTATTCTCCATCGTTCATCTCGGTCCCAGGCAAGGCACCTTTGCATTAAATCAATAAGCCATGGATTGTCTACTGGTTCATAATTGATCTTGTGGTTCCTATCTGTGACAACTTTGAATTTGGCCCAGAGAGTCTTGTAATCCGCAAATGGTGTCTTACCATACACCATCTGATAAAGAATACAACCAAGAGACCAAATATCAGATGGGCGTCCACATTTGACAATGTTGCCACCTGAATCTTGCTCATTGCACATGAATGCTTCAGGTGACATGTAGTTAAGTGTTCCTACCTGCTCTTTATAGAGGGAGATCACAAATTAGCATGCCAGACAAAAAAAATCTACACAAGTGGACACTAAGATTCTTACTAATATGAAGTGAATGCAATGATAGAAAAGCCACAACTGTGTTTAAGGGGGTGTGTTGCAAACTGCACTGCATGGTACCTGAGAATCTCGTTGAATGTTTGTTGTATCATTCATTATAGCTTTGGCAATGCCAAAGTCAATCAATTTCAGTGATCCCCTCACAAGCATAAAATTGGCAGGCTTCAGATCGGAGTGCACTATCCGTTCCTCATGTATTGTATTGACTGCTTCAAGCATTTGCTAAAAGCACAAAGGAAAATTGAGAGGGCATTGGAATACTTGAAATTCAGAATAAAAAATCACTTTTGTATTTTAACATATACAATTATTCATAATGCAAGTACCAGATATTACCTTAGTACTTTTATAACAATGCCATAAACACCAACATAACTAAGATGAACCAAGGTGAAATTTGCACATGACAATATTATGCAATATATCATAGTTGACCACGTTACTTACTGTTCTATCATATAAACTATGAAGCAACATTGCATAAAAGATGTTCTAGTGCTTCCTTTTATTTCTGTGAGTTTGCTTAGCAAATTGTAAAAGCATGGTAAATCAATATAAATTGCAAGTATTAACTTACGCAGGATACATCAAAATGAGCAATGGAAAATTATAGCAATGCAGCAAGAGGAAATACTATTTAGAACAATATCCTGAGATAAGTTAGCACTAACAATATCCTGAGATAAGTTAATGAGTAAACTGAAGTCTAAGATAGGTTCATCGAGTCAACTGGAGCACATTTTTTTATAAAGATTTGAAAATTGGGAAGAAAACATTACATCAAAGGAGATTATTCACCTACATTCTAGTTATAGTTGAAGCTAATTGTCCTATATTCAAGTCTTATAGTATAACCTTAAAACGGATAAAATGAAGGTTACCTGCCAATAAAAGCGTAGCCAATTTTCATCCATCTTCATATTTGAGCTGCTCCTCTCCTTCCACTTCTGAGCAACCATATGTGCTAAATCAATTTCTCCATACTCAAGGACCATGTAAATGTATTGATCATCCTTAATTCTTCCATCCCGAGGTGAGATAGAACCTTCTTTAAGTAATTTTTTATCCGTGACCTGGTACATGCAAAAAGCATAGGCAGATTAGACAATATTTCCCCTAGACAGTGAGGATCATCTGCACAGAGCCGCAGATAAATACTATTTTTCAATAATAACATGACTGACTTATTTTACGATAATCCACAGTTTCTAATCAGGTTTAACACGTCAAGCTGAGTTGAAATCTCAATCATCACAAGCAAAGTTGGTTCCTGATAACAAAAGATGCTAAGTTTCCACAAACTGAGTTTTTGTAGTTTCATTGGCACTGGAAATTGTCCAAAGATTGTGTATGAAAGACATCAATTGGATTTAAAGTTTTGAAAGATGCCAAGCACTGGAAATCTCGCAGGACATGATTTTGTTAAGTGTGCACCAGACGAAGGTACCGATGACACTCACTACAAAACACATATTGAAACAATGATGTGACACAACATATGGTACAGATGCGAACTAGATCCTATGGGTGTGTCAATGTGTGCATTGTATGGCACAGTGCATCTGGTACTAGCAGACAACTGGAATAGTGAGAATTTTGTGATATGCATGGATAAGAAATAAGCCAGGAGCACAGGAAATAAGGACTTTCAAGTTTCAACGATACAAGTTCAGTTTTCTATGTGTTTCTAATACAATACAATTGGAAAAACAAAATGCCAGTATTTATGGAGGAATATGATGCTTGCAAGACAGTAAATATAGAACCTTAGTCCTTGCATTCAGCATCGCAGGTCAATAGTCTCTATTGTTTGGAACACAAAAACTTAAGAGTTCAATAGAGGTACTGTGTACAAGTATCGAGCTACATATTCTGCCCAAAAATAGTAGAGATAAGGTTAGTAACTGGTACCTCATAATCAATTAGCTGTATGATATTGCTCTTTCCTTTTAACTTATTTAGGTACTCAATTTCTTGGCAAAAGCCATACGCAGTAGGGTAGTCACGACCTCTAAGCTTGATCTTTTTCAGGGCATATATTGCACGCTCCATCGATATAACTTTGTGAACTTCACTGCTGCCCCCAGATCCTATTTTACCGAGTTTCTGATAAAGTTTCCCATTCACCTTAAAGAAACAATCAGGATCATAATTGCTTTTTCGACGCTCCTTCTGACCCCTGTTTGCTTGGGAAGTAGCACCATCCTTGGCAGACGTAGAAGCGTCATTTGCAGATAATCCTTGGCCTTGGGGAGGCAAAGAATCTCCATTGCCAGAAACAGCTTTGTCTATGGCATCATTGGCCAGATTGGGAACCTGTTGTCTTTTGGGATTACAATCATCAACACTTATTGGCATTGCAGCTCCTTGTTGTTTCAGAGGGACAAGACCTGGTACAGCTACAGATGATTCTACTGTGCATTCAGGCGTCTGCATTGGCGAAGCGTATAGGTTACTCTGAGGAACTTGTGTACTTTGCCCTGAATGTAGTGATACAGCAGTAACAGAAGAACCAACAGCAGAGCAACGGGTCATTGGCTCTCCATGATTCTGATTACAAGCCTGTTCAATCCCTCTTTGAGACAAATTAGCTGCATCATACTTGACATCCATCTCAACTGCTGCATCAGCTATCTTAAGCCCCTGATGTTTCCTGCCTTGATCATGCACTGCTTGAGCCACAGGAAAATTATCTCCTGCTGTCAATGAAACAGAATGCAGATAAGACAACATACTGTTCATTCTACTGTCAGCAGTGACTCCTACATTATCACCTGCAATGTGAACTGATAACTAAATATGGAGACAAGTTTGCATTGAACTTTAAAGTAGTCAGGAAAAAAAGGAATCTTACTCTGAGAAGTTAAGTGTGCATCACCAACTGAATAAAACTGGTCTTTCTTGAAACCAACCCCCACCAATGCATTTCGAGATGTCATCTGAGATGAAGAAACTTCTAACGATGACTTCTTCCTATCCACCAACAGATCGGTTTCACCCTTCTGCTGGTAGTTCTGACTGGCATTCTGATTATGGGAATCTGTGATAGTACTCAGGATCGAAGGTGTAGTCAACGACTCATTTTGATTTGAGGCCAGCAGTCCAACAGCGGCATCAACATTCTTTTGATCAGGAGCTGTATTTGGCATCCTGGAGGCCCCCAGCGTGCCGCTCTGCTTCTGCATAGCCTTTCGTTCAGGATTCTGCGTAACAGCAGGACTGGCACCAGCTTTTGTTGGCCCCTCACCTCGGGGCACCAGGACACGGGTTGCTCGTGGGGGCTTGGACTGCATTGAACCTGAGGCAAGTTCAATTCAAAGCAAGTCAACAATGTATTTCAGACAAATTCAGTTGGATACCAATACATATTCCAAAAGACCATCACACTTAATTCCTAAGATCTCAAAATTTTTGCTGAAGCATGAAATTTGCTGTGAGATCCCCTATAAAGCTGAAGCTTTGACACTGCGGTGGAGTATGATAACCTTGTTTTGCTGGGCTGCTTTTAGATACTTGGGTGTTTGGCTAACTGCTTTTTCCTTAATCAAGTCGCAAACAAATATACTATTGCATTCGAGAACATCTAAGAAGAAATGTGATACGACAATAATTGGATAATTAAAACTACCGAGCTTCTCACATCTTCTTTTTCACGGCAGCTTATCAAATAAGCATAGCACATCAGTACATCACAGTTCACCATCCTCGAACAATAATACACATAGTAGCTAACTGTCAGGACCAAAACCTGATCAAGTTTGCAGGTTCCTTTTCTCGTGTCCTGACACTATTGCGTTTAAACCTAGTTAGATTTGCACGGGAAAAAGCGTCAAACATGAACTAGAACCCTAGACGGAAGCAACACCGAAGAGGGGTAGGGGTTCGATTCCACTCACCAAGAGGCCTCTGCCGCTTGAACGCAGCATGGACCTGTCGCACGAAGTCCGGAGGGGAGAGCGTGAGGGAGGAGGAGGATCCCGAGGACGAGGTCAGGTTGGTGGTCCCCGTGTCTCCGGCGGCGGGGATCGTGATGCTCTTGCCCGCGGTGGCGGTAGCGTCTGCGGCTGGGGCGTGAAGGAAACTATCCCTGCTCTCCATCAGCGGCGGCGGCGGGGGAGGCGGTGGGGCCCACCGGCATCTCGCCGGAGAGGCGGACCGGAGGGACGCTAGGGTTTCGGAGCTGGAGAAGGCCGCGGCGGTGGAGGTCGCGGCGGGAGATGCTCAGTGGTAGCTGTCGGGTGCGGGGAGCAACGCGGATGCGAGGAGGGAGGCGGCCATGGGACGGGAGCTGAAGCGAATCGAAGCGAGCGGGTGGAGGAGGAGGGAAGTGGGGGACAAAACCCCAAATTTTGAAATGCAACGGGAGCAGGAAGACGCAAGCGGAGTAAGTGGTGGGTCGCATGTGGAGGAAAAAGAAGCACGGTTTTACCAAAAAAATAATTGGACAAGGCTACATGAGGTACGTACTTTAATATATGATGATCAAGTCCGCAAATTATATTTTACTAGTTTTTATTTTAGGTAATATCTAGTCTCGACCACTTCAAAATTTATGTTCTCATAATTTCATGCAGTAAAATTTTATATGGTGTTTATGTCTAGATACAGGTTAGTCTACATCTTTACATGTCTATCTCACTGAGCCTCTCTCCGAGATAGTGCTCAGATCATTACACCTTTTGTGCGGGTTGGAACTTACCCAAAAAGAAATTTATCTACCTTAGAACCGTTATAGTTATGGCAGTCGTTCACGGGTTTCGATTGCCGGCTTCCTTGTCATCAGTTCATTAACTCCCTTAACCTTCTAGCACTGGGTAGGTGTGAGCCCCCATATATGGTCTTACAACCATGTAATATCATACATCAAGAGCTACATGCAAAACGAAAAGATAAGATTATGTGAGCAGCATTTAAAACCTATTTTAAAACTTTTAAAAGTTATTATTTTGCAGCATTGTGTCCCTCGTCATGAGATCTTTAAGACTAGATCCCACTTGGATATATTTTTGTGGGTTTTTTATGAAAAAGCAACTTAATGTTATATTTTTATACGAGAAAAGCAATATGCAAACATAGAGTTGCTTTGATACATCATGATAAGTTACCTATAACTATGAATATCTAATTGTCACAAGAATGTATTCATTCCTACAAAAGCAAATGTAATACCAAATTTGCTACTTGTAATTCTAAGTTGCCTAAATAATCTTGGTGAACTTAATATGGAGTAGCCTGATTAATGTAGGTCTACCAATTACCAGGGAAGCAAGTTTGGACATAAATGAAAGCATGTATTTACTACATGAAAAGTAAAACAATTTCACTTGAAAAAAGAAACATGTTTGCACAACATGGAACTCTAAGACCTCTCCAGCATCTATCTAAAGGAAATTGAGAAATGACCGATTTGAGAAGCTGTGAGAGCTAAGACCTACTCAGCATCTATCTAAGGAGCCATTAAAGAAGATAGCGCATCTAAAAAACGTAGCGGTATTATTATTACTCCCTCTGATCTCAAATGCAAGTCGTTTTTTATTTTTTACAGTCTCCGATATAAGACTTTAACTATAATTTTCATCCTTAATATATTACAAAAATAATAAGAAGTTCGTATAATAATAAAAATTTGCAAGACGAATCTAATGACATTATTTTTATAAAGTGTATTGTTATATTTTTACACCTCTTAGTGGTCAAATTTTATAAAAGTTGACTGCACGCATCCCACAGTGACCTACATTTGAGACCAAAGGGAGTATTAGGCAACTTAGCAGCATTAGTAGACAACACAGTGTATCACCACTAGGCAGCTTAGGAGCAATAGCAGAACATCATTATGCAAGTTAGCAGCTCTATTAGGCAAATTCACATGCACTAGTACATATAATCTAGCACAAAACCATCTCTCTCTCAAACCTCCCACGACAACTAAAAACTATAACGTTGAATGCAACCTATCAACAATTGTAGACAACTTAGCAGTAGTGCTAGATAAGTTTATAGCACTACTAGGCAAATTTCATATGTACCAATACACATAATTTAACATAGAGCTACCCCTCTCAAATCTCTCCCCAGTAAACAACTGAAAACTGTAGTACTGTAGGCAACTTAACATATGTTGTATGCAACATAGCAGTACTACTAGGCAAGTTAGCAATAGTATTGGTAATGAGTCAACTGTTCTAAAAAGTGGTGAAATCTAACTCATTCCAACACCTATCTAAGCTTAGAGAGGAAATGAGAAACCCAACTCAAAAATGGTGAAATCTAATGCCTCTTCAGCATCTATTTGAGTGGGCGAGTGAATATGAAACCCGTCCCTGCCGATATTCGAGAAAATGAATACATGAAATGGATAAGAATAGCATGAGAATGAAGTGACTATATCAAAAGAAAACAAATACTCGCACCCAAAGAAAACAAGAAAATAAGAATGGAAGGGAAGAGATAGAAATGTCAAAGAAGTGTGACCCATGTTCCTTTGGTTCTCCTCATGCATGCACAAACAAAAAAAAATCCGGAAAGACCATGGAAGAACACAAACCGGCAAAAAGCAAGAGAGGGAGAAATGAAATTAGAGGGATGGCTAAAAGCAAGAGAGAGAAATGAGATTGGAAGAAAAAACGTAGAGCAACCTTTGGTATCATGTGATAGACATAATAATATCCAAAAGTTAAGCCTAACTATCAGTAGAAATGGTTGTATGCTCCTTGTTATATCAAATATCATCATGCACTACGTGACTGTCTACTGTTTGATCTCCACTACAGAAAAATATAATACGTCTTAGAGCAACTCTAACTCATCCCCAATAATTCCTTAGCTCCCAAAAAACTGAAATTATTGGGAGTTAGGCCCATCTAACCCATCCCCAAAACCCCTCTAACTCCCAAAAATTTTTTGGGAGCTCCCAAAACTCCCCCTCCCTCCCAAAAAATTGGGAGTCTGAGCTCCCTCCCAATCCCACTCTCAAAATTTTTTTTAGGCGGGAGGTGAAAGGACCGAGATGCCGACTAGAGGGGGGGTGAATAGTTGGCTTATAAAATTTCCCTTTTTAATCTTCTGTTTAAGTTATCAGATTAACTTCACAAGTTAATAGTGGACAGCTGTGACACAGGTGCGTGACACAGATGAAAACTATGTGTAAATTAACACACAGCTGTCACATAGGTGAAAGGCACAGGTGAAGAGATAACCTGACACAGGTGCTCTACTTAGACTAACTGTGACACAGGTGCTAGCACAGGTGAATACAAGTGAATGAAACAGCTGAGTAACAGATGATCACACACAGGTATAAAGGTAATCTAGCACAGGTGAAAAGGTAAGCTTAGCAGATCAAGTCTAAGAGACACAAGCAGGTAAGTAGAAGCAGATATGCATGCAATACAGGAAGTAAAGGAGACTCAGAGGATTTTCACCAAAGTTCCCAACTCTTTGCAGAGAAGGTACGTCTCCGTTGGAGAGACCACTCCTAAGAGTTGGCCAGCACTGAATCGTGCTTGTTCTCCGAGTACCTGATCTTTCAGTACTCTTCATTTTGCTTGTGGAGATCCTTTTGCCTTGCAGCAGGTAGACCTCAGAGCACCTTCACAAACTACTGGTTCAGCCCACACAAGCTTGGGTGATACCAGCAACTCCTACACCCGTCTAGGAGCAGACAAACTCCAAGAGTAACAGATGATCCAGCAGCAATCTCTTGGAGGAACCTTTGCTCGTGCTCTAGATCACAAACCCACTCGAACTAACCCTTAGGCGCTTGGCTCTTGTGGAGTGGTTGGAGGCTTTGCAACAGTCGTATGTGAATCACTGATTTGAGCAAGGTTGAAGACAGAGTCCTCCCCTGGTCCCCTATATATAGGGTCCACAGGCACCTGACCGTTACCCTGTTGCCACGTAGGATTAAGTGAGCCACCGGTGTCCACCACCGGTGACACAGCTACACTCTACGCCCAACTGTACCCGGCTCAGGCAGACCGACACCTGTGTCACCGGCGGCGCACACAGGTGAACCCTTAGCTGATAGCAGCACTACCCAGCCCGGTCATGGCACACTACATGCCCTCAGCATACTCTACCTAAGCTACCTGAAAAGGAGAGAACCTCCAATAGACCCCTGACACAGCAGACCCTATTGCAGAGCAGATCTCTTAGCTTTTACAAGCTCTCTCCCGGTACAGAGGTGTACCTGAGTCACAGAGCGGAAGACCACCTGTGACACAGCTGTGTCACACAGGTGCCTAAAGCTCTAGGGTTTTCACACAGCTACATACTTTTGAGCAAAGCTATTGACACAGGGCAATTGGCCTCAAAGCACCAATCCCCTTGACCAACACTCTGAGCAATGAGCAAGGTTCCCTTAGACAACTGCTACTATTTCATCCCTCTTGATAGTACGGGTGGTTCCTATGGACTCAAAGAAACTAGCAAATCTAGGCTTCACCTGCCACCAACTGAAGTCACGGCCCTTGACGCATCAAGCCACCATCACCTTGCTTGCATCTCCCTGCACAGCACCGGCTTTTTCTCAGCTGTGACACAGCTGCCTAGCACAGCCATCTCTTTGTCCTTAAACCCACCATGTACCCTTTTTGGTGGCCATCCTTCTCTGGATAACCCTTCATCATGGAACCTGTAAGATCTGCTTACACTAAATGTAAACATTAGATTCTAGTTTAGATTGCCATTAACCATCAAAACCATATTGGGGCCTAGATGCTCTTTCAGGAGGACGTTTCCTCCCTCAACCGCCACCTCCCGCCGCCGCCTGTCTCCGCCGCCGACTCCGGCGAGCCACGCCGCCCGCGTCCCCGCCCGTTCCCGGCCACGCCGCAGCCTATCTCCGCCTCCCGAGCCGCCCCGGCCACCGCCACCTCCTGCCTCTCGAGCCGGAGCTCGTGGCCGCCGACACAGCTCCACGCCGCCGCGCCTGGCCACCGCCGCCTCCCGAGCCTCCTCCCGCGCCCCGCCGCCATCCCGAGGACCCTCCATCCGTCCGCCCGTCCGCGGCCATCCTCGGCGCGAGCAGCCAGATCTGCCCGGCGGCGAGGGAGAGCAGCGCCACGGCGTTGACCCTGCCCGTGAGGTGGACGCTGAGGCTGAACGCGAGGCCGTGGAGGGGCAGCCCGGAGGCGGGGGAGTAGGCGCGGAGGTGGACCGCGGGGGAGGAGGGGGACGGGTGCGCGGAGAGGAAGAGGAGGTGGGAGGAGGGGAGTAGGAGCACGAAGCAGGCGGCGGCGGCGAGCGGGGAGGGGACGGGGTGGGAGCGGGAGAGGCGGGGGCGGGGAAGAGGCGCGCGGAGGCGTCGGGGAAGAGGAGCACGAGAGCGCGGGACGGGGAGGGGGCCGACGCGGGAGGCGAGAGGGCGGGCGGGAGAGGGAGGCGGCGGGCGCTGAGAGGGGGAGGAGGAGGCGAAGACGGCGGCGGAGGAGAATGGGGGGCGAGCGGCGTGTGCGGCGGGGGAGCTAGGAGCAGCGAGTGCGGCGGTGGGGGTCGGGTTGCGGCGGCGATGGGGAGATAGGGCCGCGGAGCACTCGGGCAAAGAAGAAAAAATGAAAGAAAAAAAAAGAAAAGGAAGAAAAAGAGGGGGAAAAAAGGAAATAGCAAAGAAAATTTTATTGGGAGTTAAGTTTAGGGGATGGGTTAGATCCCACCCTCCCAATATCCAGAAATTTTTGGGAGTGGATTTTTAGGAGTTAAGTTTTGAGGATGGGTTAGAGTTGCTCTTACGCTACACGCTCTCCCACTGCTGATCCATATTGCCACAAGGTTGCGCTGCGCATTGTACGCTCAATCAGTTCGAATAGCGTTCGCGCACTTTCTAGCATTTAGAAAAACACATTTTTAGTCAGAAATGGGTAATGCTGGGTTGGTTCGAGTTAATATGTCCTGACCCAAGCCCATTAGCAATTTTGCATGGATGGGCCAGGCTTTGTAATCCGAGGCTTATTGGGTTTTAATCCGTCAAGTAGGCACGGCCTGGCCAATGTTTCTTAGCATTTCAGCCCGGCGCAGTCCTAGCCCGCCTCAACGTTAGCTCCACGCCAAAGAGTGAATCGTGCCGTTTTTCTTTTCCTTCTCTGAAGCTTTTGGTGAAGCGGCGGAGCACCCGCGAACGGATGGCGTCGTGGGAGGAGCAGCTGCAGCGCGAGCTCTCCGGCCGCGGCCTCGCCATCGCCTCCATCCCCGGCAAGGGCCGCGGCCTCGTCGCCGCCCGCAGCTTCTTCCCCGGTAACCCCACCTTCCCTCTCCTCGAACCATCGGTGTTCGTACTCCTTGCCGACCAAGCGGGGGCCCTTGCCCACGAATCGCTCGACGAAATGCGCAAATGGCACCCGTAGGCTTTGCCGCTATGATACACGTGCTTGGGTTGAGCTTAGCGCAGTGATTGCAGTGCTAGCGTATGCTTAACCTCATTTGCTCTTCTTTCCGTGATGCTGATGGAATTCTGGAATGTTTTTGCAGGGGAAGTCATTATTTGCCAAGAACCTTACGCTTCTACCACTAACAAGATTTCGGTTGGGTCTTCTTGTGACCACTGTTTCACCTCCGGTAACCTGAGGAAGTGCTCGGTTTGTCGAGTAGCTTGGTACTGCGGGAGCGTGTGCCAGGTGCCGACTCTGCCCTTCGGTTGTTGCATACTGTTGATGTGTGAACACATGCTTTATTTGCATCTGTGTGTTAACATTCTTTTTAGTGATCGTTATGCTTTCAGAGATGTCACTTCTTTGATTCTTTCCGTGAAATCTTGTTATGCAGAAAGAAGAATGGAAACTGCATCAACTTGAGTGTCAAGCGATCGCGGCGCTCACGGAGGATAGAAAAAAGATGCTTACTCCTACAATTCGTTTAATGGTGCGACTTATATTAAGAAGAAAACTGCAAAACGAGAAGGTATTGGATGGTTTGGTTAATTTCTTCCGAAAAATCAACGCTCATCATGTGAATGATATCTTTGTATTTTCTGCGCATTTGAGTTGGCTGTATTCTGTTAACTTGATACTACTTGTATTGCCAGGCCATTTCATCTTCAGGAACAGATAACTACAATCTAGTGGATGCTTTGGAGTCCCGTATCCTGTCCTCTTGATACATTTGATTCATGACAAATCTAAAGATTCTGATTTGAGAATGTTGGATTGACTTCATACGAATAGACATCTCTGAGATTGATGAAAATCAACTGGTCCTCTATGCTCAGATGGCCAATCTTGTGCAGCTGATTCTTCCTTCGATTGAGCTTGATCTTAAGGAAACTGCACATACATTTTCTAAGGTAATGCCCATAATAATTTTCTGTCCTCAGGATAGTAAGATTATTTAGTATTTGCAGACTTGCATGCCACAGAAAATGTTTTAACTACTATAGAAGACGACGACTCAATTTGATCTTGGAACTCATATGTAGATGAATACAGTTGGCTCAGGTGTTATTGTGACCGCATGCTGCCCTTGTGTAATCTAAAAGTTGTTGATGACCTATTTGGATGTGGTGGGCTTGGTCCTAACCTATTGGAAAATGTGTCCTAGAATTAGAAGCCAAGTAACCAAGAGCACCATATGGTCTTGTTCAAGTAGAGTAAAATCAGGCCTGTAACCTCCCTTGTGTAGACAAACCAACAGGCTATGGGAAAAGGACATAAGTTCTCTTCATACTTATTCTCATATATGTATTTTGCTGTGTCCATCGCCCTTAAGCAGTGGTTAGGACCATTCTGACAAAAAGTTTACTTGGATAGCAAAGCATGAAATTGAAGTGTTTGTCAGCCTAGACCATGCCCATCTTCTGTACTACTGGTCCTTTGTACACACAGAAGTTCACAAACCTTGTTAGGTCACGTGCTTAAGCTTGTAGGTGGTAATTATGAGAGGTCAGAGGCCTTGGACCCAGACCCCTGGGCTTGGGTGGTGCGTGACGACAGCATACCCAAGTCTAGGCATGTGGAGTGTATCATCGCTGGGCTCCTGTCACTGAAGAGGGCGGTACCGGGGAAACACGAGTTGAAGCGCGATGGGGGGAAGAGAAGCATGGTGCAGGATATTTGTCTTGAGTAGGCCCATGGGCTGGGTTAGGCATGCGTTATTTATGTATGGGTTGTGTGGGTCGGTTGGGAGCAAGTGGTATTTAAGCATCAGCGTGTAACAGATAATCGTCTCGTGAATGAGATACAATCTGAATTCCTTCCCAACTCTGTCTTCTACCTCCTGCTGTTCTCTCCTCCGATCCCCAATTTCTCCTCGTGTTCACACTGTATCCCTACCAATTCCTCAGCGATTCATCATCAGGGGCTGAGGTCATAACATTCTGCTATCAAAGCAGTCACGATCCCTCGCACTCTCTCGGCTGTGTTCGGTAATTCCAAAGAGAGGTTGGCAGCGGATTTGTTCTGCTGCCGTAATGACGATTAGAGGTTAGATCTGCTTGGAGGAGTGGGTCGCGACGGCTCCCAAAAAGAAGCCACACGTGGTAGCTCGGGAGGTGGTGACAGTGATGCATGAATTGAACGAAATTTTGTCTGTTTGTCTCGACACCATTGATGGAAAATTTGCTGCAGTGGAGGCATTGAGACTGTGCCTCGACGAATTTGGATAAGAAGGTGGAGCAACAGGGCGATCGCTTGGATCAAGTACAGACCAAGGTGACGCTCTCGATGGATTCACTCGGAAATGTGCAACGGGAGCTTGTGCAGGTGGTGTGAGCGCTCAAGGGGGTGGCGCTGCCGACCACAGTGGAGATTCCCCATGGATCCAATACCGGAGGAGATGGATTGTTGGGGTTGTACTAGGGCATGACGGGACCAGGTGATAATTTACGTCCAGGAGGATCGCCGCCAATTCCACCACCCGCGACACACGACTCAGTGGTAACGTTCCCTCCCCCTTTGCCTGTGAGATTGCCACATCAGGAGTCGAGTAGGGTACATGAAGAAACGAGGGTTAGGCGTAATTGGATGCCTAAAATGGAATTTTCTAAGTTCGATGGGACAGATGTTCGTATGGGTAGATCAGTGTCAGGATTTCTTTAACCTGTATCATATACCTGAGAATTTCAAAGTGACAGCTGCCACAATGCACCTGGGAGAAAATGCTGCCCATTGTTACCAATTGTTTAAGAAGGAACATGGTTGGCTGAATTGGACTCAGTTTCAAGAGGCTGCCATAGCTGAATTTGAATGTCACACCCACAAAAAGAAAACTATGGAGTTGATTTTGTTAAGGCAGAAAGGGTCAGTAGAAGAGTACAGACGCAATTTTTTCAATTGGTTTATCACACCAGACTGTATGAGAAGTATCTGAGCGAAACTTTGTTGGTTTCTCAATTTATTTTGGGGTTAAAGGAGGAATTGAAGGCTGCCGTGGAGGTTCAGCTACCAACATCAGTGAAAGATGCTGCTGCTTTTGCATTGGTGCAAGAAGGGGTGTTGGAGAGAGCAAGAAAACCTTATCAGAAGGGCATTGGTCAGAAGCAGAGCACTGTAGCATTTCAGAAATCTGATACTACCAAACATTGGTCCCTGGAAATTTATGGAAAGCCAAACAACTCAAGGAATATAGAAGGCTCAGTGTGCTCTGCTATAGTTGTGGAGAAAAATTTGTGTGCTAACAAGCTACTTCAGGCTAAATCAGTGGAGGTGGCAGACCACCAGGAAATCCTGTCAGACGCGGCGCTGGATGCTTTAGAACTGGAGGAATCTGAAATGCATCGGTCTATGAATGCAGTTTCAGGGAAAGAGCACCCTAGTACTATCGGGTTGAGAGCTTTGGCAGGAAATTCAAGTCATGTTGCCGCTTTTGGATTCTGGAAGTTCCCATAGTTTTGTCAACTCCCAGCTAGTTCATAGATTGGGCTGCACTCCAACACAATTTGAAGAACCTCTGGTGGTCAAGGTTGCCAATGGGGATACAATTAAGTGTGAAGGTGAAATTCCTGGGTTTCAATGGTGGACTCAAGGGTTCACTTTTCAATACACCTCAAGGTGTTAGATCTAGGAGGTTATGATGGTATCCTGGGTATGGACTGGTTGGCCACATGGGGAGAAATGACATGTCAATGGGCAGAAAATTGGGTGGATTTCACATATCAAGGGGAGTTGATTAGGCTACAGGGTGTGCAATCTGCTTCTCTAACTGCATTACAGGAGTTACCAGTGGAGGCACTCCTGAAGTGGCACAAAGGTAATGAGATTTGGGCGACAGCAGTGTTGGACATTCTCCCATTGCGTCTGAACAGGCTGTTGTGCCTCCTCAGGTTCAATCTGTTCTAGATAAATACACTGATGTTTTCCAGGATCTTAAACTGTTACACCCCACAGATCTCTTGATCATGCCATACCCATGCTGCCAGATGCAGTTCCAGTTAATGCCCGGCCTTACAGATATTCTCCACCACAGAAGGATGAGATTGAGAAACAGGTTGCCCGAAATGCTTGACTCTGGAGTGGTTACCACTAGTATCTGCCCTTTTGCCTCTCCAGTGCTATTAGTCAAGAAGAAGGATGGAAGTTGGAGGTTCTATGTGGACTATAGGAGACCAAATTCTGTCACTGTGAAGAATAAGTTTCCCATGCCCATTGTGGATGAACTCCTGGATGAATTAGCAGGCACAAAGTGGTTCTTCAAACTGGATTTGAGGGCAGGTTACCACCAAATCAGAATGGTTGAGCAGGATGAAATGAAGACTGCTTTTAAAACACACCATGGGCATTTTTAGTTAGAGTTATGCCCTTTGGCTTAACTAATGCTCCTGCTACATCTATCTTTGCCAACTACATCAGAAAATTTGTTTTGGTGTTTATGGATGTTATATTGGTGTATAGTCAATCTCTGCAGGAGCATCAGTGACAATTGGAAGTGGTGCTCAATGTCCTTAGACAACACCAACTATTTTCTAAGAGGAGTAAGTGTTCCTTTGCTCAAAGGCAGCTCCAGTACTTAGGTCATATTATTTCTGACAAAGGGGTGGCTACTGATCCTGCAAAGACCGAGGCAATGCTAAATTGGTCTGTTCCTACATCAGTCACAGAATTAAGGTGGTTTTTAGGGCTAACTAGATACTACAGGAAATTTGTTCAGAATTATGGATTGCTAGCAAAGCCTTTGACATCTCTTCTACAACAGAAGACCTTTCAATGGACTTCTGAGGCCCAGGCTGCTTTTGACAAACTTAAGCATGCCATGACTCAAACCCCAGTGTCGAAACACCCTGATTTCCAACAACAGTTCACAGTGGAAACTGATGCATGTGATACAGGTATTGGAGCAGTCCTTAGCCAACAAGGTCATCCAGTGGCTTATTACAGTAAGGCCTAAAGTGTTAACAACCGGAAACTGTCTATATAAGAAAAGGAATTCCTAGCTATCTTGATGGCTATTGACAGGTGGTGCCCATACTTGTGCAGAGGACCCTTTGTTATTAAGACTGATCATAAGAGCTTATGCTATTTGGAAGATCAAGTGTTGTCAACTGAATTACAAAGAAAAGCAATGACTAAATTGGTGGGACTTCAGTATAAATTCCAGTAGAAAAAAGGTGTGGACAATGTAGCTGATGCTCCGTCCAAAGTAGGCCATCTACTGGCAATCCAGGCCATCTCTGCAGGGCAACCTTTATGGCTCCAGGAAGTACTGAACTCCTATGCTTTAGATCAGCAAGCACAACAGCTTCTAACTGAGTTGGCTGTTACTGGGCACAGTGACCAAGGCTATTCATTGCAAGAGGGGCTAATTAGGCATCATGGAAAAATCTGGTAGGAGCTAGTGCTGGTCTGCGCACCAAGTTAATTAATGCTTTTCATGCATCTCCAATAGGTGGGCATTCTGTTATACAAGCCACATATCAAAGAACTAAGAAACTGTTTCAGCTGGTTTGGCATGAAACAAGATGTGGAGAATGTGGTGAAACAATGCTCCATCTGCCAACAGGCTAAACATGAGTTGTGTAAAGTGCCTGGACTTCTGAGTCCTTTACCTGTTCCTAGTGGTGCTTGGCAGGCCATTGCTATGGATTTCATAGAAGGATTGCCCAGATCTGAAGGATTCAATGCAATTCTTGTGGTGGTGGATAGGTTCACTAAATATGCTCATTTTCTTCCTCTGAAACATCCTTTTACAGCTGTGAGTGTGGCTAAGTTGTTCTTGCAGCAAGTGGGTAAGCTTCATGGCATTCCTAAGACTATTGTATCTGATAGAGACAGGATTTTCACAAGCATGTTTTGGAAGGAATTATTCAGACTCTGGGACACAAAGCTGCAGATGTCTACTGCCTACCATCCCCAAACAGATGGGCAAACTGAGATAGTCAGCCAGTGTTTGGAGATGTACCTCAGGTGTGTTGTTCATGCTTCTCCTCTGAAATGACACTCTTGGCCGGGCTCCTGAAGAGGGCAGTACCAGGGAAACGCAAGCTGAAGCGTGATGGCGGGAAGAGAAGCGTGGCGCAGGATACTTGTCTTGAGTAGGCCCATGGGCTGGGTTAGGCGTGTATTAGTTATGTATGGGTTGTGTGGGCCGGTTGGGAGCAAGTGGTATTTAAGCGTCAGCGTGTAATGGGATAATCGTCGTGAATGAGACACAATCTGAATTCCTCCCCGACTCTGTCTTCTACCTCCTGCAGTTCTCTCCTCCCGATGCCCAATTTCTCCTCGTGTTGACACTGTATCCCCACCAATTCCTCGGTGATTCATCGTCAGAGGTTGAGGTTGTAACAGGCTGCGTGAATGGTAAGGTTGGGAGAAGAGTCTCCCTTTTCATATTTATTTCTTGCTTGAGAATAAAAGCTGCGCCTAATTCCCTTTATATAGGACTGGCCCTAACGAACCGATATAATCAAATCATATCTTTACAAACTAAGCTAACTTATGTTTGGAAACAAATAAAAGATATCTTGGCTTAATTCTAACCCTAGACCGATCATGCGACACCCTCCTGGCCATTGCCACACTGGCACTAACTTATGACACCTTGTGATACATATGCTCCTACTTGCCACTAACTTATGTATCCAGGTCATTTTAAATTATGTGGCAGTCGTTTATGTGAGTCACTGAGATGACAAAACTATTCCTGCTTTTCTTAGCTTTCTCTGTGCATGTGATATTTTTCGAAATTACAAAACCTTGTAATATTGCAAGTGTTGTGTATGATTCATTGGCATAGCTGTAATGATTAATATGCAAATATAAATAAATTTATTTATTTATTAAGCATGAATGATTGATTGTCTGCCACATATGTGCAGTTTGCCTGCAATGCACATACCATATGTGATCCTGAACTGAGGCCCCTTGGGACTGGACTGTACCCTGTTATATCTATTATTAACCACAGGTGGTATACTGAGCTTTTGTTTACTTGTTTAACATTTTCCTCGGATTTGATCAATTGTTAAATCATTATATTTGTATCTACCCTTTCCTGGTATATTTAGTTGTGTACCAAATGCAGTTTTGCTATTTGATGGTCGGACTGCATATGTCCGTGCATTGCAACCCTTAAGTCAAAATACTGAGGTAAGGAATCTATTTTTTTTCCTTTTGTCTTTATCATGCATTCCTTAACTTGTATGCCATGCTTTCTTTTTCTTTGCTTCTCTCTCATTCTGGAGAATGTTGACTGTGCATCTTTTGTTAGGTATCAATAAGTTACATCGAAACTGCAGCGACCACTATGAAGAGACAGAATGATCTCAAGCAGTACTTCTTCAACTGCACATGTCCCCGCTGTGTTAAGGTTTTCCATTTTGGTTGCCCACTATTTTCATCTCCCATAAGAAATTGCCATTTGACACATTCGTTGTAATCAAATGTTCTATTGCTTCGTGAATGCTACAGGATTCTGAAGAAGATGCTCTCCTTGAGGGATACAGATGCAAGGACCAAAAATGTGATGGCTTTCTGCTGCCTGACTCAGGTTGGTTACCAATCATAAGGAAAATACTAGGTGAAGAGAGGAACAAAAAAAGGGTGGATTAAACAAACATCTCAGTAATATCTATTGAAACTGTAAAATGTATGTCATCATTGTCTTACATTTTATCTATATTTAACATCTCTAGGAAAGAAGGCTTATACATGCCAGAAATGTGGCATTTCTAGAGATGGAGAAGAGGTAAAGAAGATGACAAGTGAAATACTGCTATTATCTGATAAAGCTTCTTCATCTCTTTCATCTGGAAGTATCCTTTTTCACTGTTAAATGTCTATCTGAAACAAATATATCTAACAACTGACTGCATAATTCATCTTGTGTGAATAGCGGAATTTGTATCTCACACATTTTGCTACCTTAATGAGGGGTATAGATAATAGTGAAGCAGGTTCAATGTACAAGATAATTGAGCAGCTAGAACGGAAGCTTTACCATCCTTTCTCAATCACTTTGCTGCACACATGTGAAACACTCCTAAAGGTACATTTCTAGCTTGTGTAGTAATAATAACCAGTTAGGGATGCACAGCATGCTTACCAGTACGAGTAGTGAGTAACCACCACCACCAATCACCCAAACAACTTCACTAAATCTACTATCTCATTACGCCTGTCATTGGTGCAGATATATATGGAGTTACAAGATTGGCAGACTGCATTGATGTATTGCAGATTGACGATTCCAGTTTATGAAAGTAAGGCAGTCATAATCCTACTGTATTTTTTCGTTTTTAGACCGTCATGTTTCTAATTTGAGAGGTTTGGATTCCAGCAAGATGTCTAGGGTTAATTTCAGGAAATATTCTCCACGTTTATAAGAAATCAGATCTGATAATGTCTCAATCTCATGCGGGAAAGTGTGTTCCTGTTGCTATACCCGATCCCTGTTTGACCATGTTCTCTAGGGCTCTCTTTTAGTACAGTGAACTTAGGATGACCTGTAAGTTCCACCAAGTAGGAATATATCTGTTTTTGTCTCGTAAAGAACTAAATGGTTGAAACCGGACTTTGTGCTTCTTCTCATTGATATTCCAAAAGAACACTTATTGATGGCACTAGCTAAAGAAACATGCCAACAGATATGATTTTACACTATAATGGGAGTACCTTCCAGATCATGTGTGATCAACATGTGACGACATTGATTGTTTAGTATCGAGATGAAAAAGGCAACTAGACTAGTGATTGATGGTGACAAAATAAGTAGTGAAAAAAAAATGTGAGAACCCGTGTGTCATTTAATGCCATTTTATCTTTTTATGTAAGGTATACCTTATATGGCACATTCTTGCTGTACTAGCTCTGATCATGATTAATCAGAAGTATATTGGCCATTATCTATGATGCTGCAACTGTAGTTGCACTAACGCTGATGTCTGTCGGCCACAACCCACGAGTCTCATGTCAGCTGATTGAATGGTATATCAGAAAGTAAGCACAAGCGCAAAACTTTTCACATGATCTTGACAGTTTGTAATGATGATTGAATGTGATAAACTCAAAAAGAAAATAATGCTGTATTTTCAGGAAAAATGATTTCTCATTGCTCTTCCATATGTTATCTCACAGTTTATGGATTTCCCATAAAAGTCGATGTTCACTAATGTTGTTGTCCTTCCACCAGGAGTTTACTCACCGTTTCATCCAATGATTGGATTACAATTCTACACTTGCGGAAAGCTTGAATGGTATGCACTACTTTTACCGATCACCTACTTTCCTTGTGCATGTGTCGTCTATGATATGACAGTTGTCCTTGCCAGTATAAACGTTGGCTATTCATTCCTTGCGCTTTACTAAAATAGAGTGATGTTAAATGTGACGCTGGTAGGATAGGGACATGTCTTTTTCAAAAACGCTAGCCGAGACCCTCTTTTTGTACAATTTAACGCCAGGTCCTCTTTCTCATCTTTCCTAACTAAACCCATCTTCATACTGTTTAACACATTGTAGGTTGCTTGAGTACACAGAAGATGCTCTGAAATCTTTAACTAGGGCAGCAGATATACTTCGGATAACACATGGCACAAAATCCCAGTTCATGAAGGAGTTATTCGGCAAGCTGGAGGAAGCAAGGGCTGAAGTTTCCTTTAGGCTCCCATCTGGAGACGAGCAATTTTCATGAGAAGCTGCAGCTCACCGTGATGGCAGCAAAGAGGAAAGATCGATGTTGAGACAATGTTCACATATAGGATAGCAGACAATGCCTAAGTATATGTAGGGTAGCATTGTCACGACGGCTACGATCTAAGCTTTCGTCAAGGGGTGGCGATGGGGACAGGAGTGGCGAATTGATCGTATAATCATGTTCAAATGACTAATTTCTACAGTGATTGTACTGCTAAACCCACTGGGATTGGATGGAAGCCTCCTTTGGGAATTACAATCCAAATGCACCTGCCGAACTTATCAGAGTGAAGTAGAATTTGGACCAAATGCATTTGACCATTGTCTATACACCGAGTTGTGTCAGTTTAAATATGCTACGAGCTATACGAACTATGCTCGAATCTTAATATTTACATGTGTTACATTACCTCAGGACGGAAAAAGAATATTTTGTGTAGTCCGCGCCTGACTCTCGTATCAGTACACATTAGCATTTAGCAATTATTACAAGGGAACTCTGTATGTTGGATCGACCATCTTCAGTACAAACAAGTTCCCCTTGTCGCCTCTTGAAACCCTGTAAAACCGGCGAGAAGATTTCTTGCAACATCAGTAAATGTTACAGTACCTGATCACCGCATTAGCGAATAGTAACCACGTCATCAATTGTCCAAACATCAGGAGGATCATTATTCCACCAAACCATTCTACTTCGAGCACCGCAAGGATACAAATGTACATCCTGATGCTTATTTTAAGGGCGTATAATATTCCTCAAATGGTAAGGCATTTATAGACCAAATATGTCATACTTAAGTGAGAAAATTAGCTGGATACCATCGCAAAGATGTATGTGGAAGATACCATCCAACGTGAGGCTGGGACACACTGACGATATTTTCCATCTTGAGTGATCTTTGCGATGTTACGAAACAATTTAGTTATGATAAAGACTTTACTGTTCTTTTTGGAAACGGAGCTTGATGTGAAAAAAATAATCCAAAATCATAATGGAGGAGGATAAAGGCGGAAATGAACCAATTATGGTGGATAGTACTGAGTATAAAAAAGACAATTCGCAGGGGGAGATAAGCTGACCTGAGCCCTTCATCCAGATATGTGATTTCTAGTTCACCTTTACCACTTCCAGGTGCTTTGATTGGGATCTAATCACCAAACAAATTTAGTTAATTGGTATGGTGAAACAAAGTACATGTCAAGAATGGGCTCTGCGATAAAATGATGTATAAATTATCTAATGTAAAAGGAAAACCATTGACTAGGAGATAAAATGTCTCACCAGACTAAATATTTTGAAGTAATCAAACCTAACTGCCACTCTTCTAGCATTGAGAGGTACCAAGTTGGCAGTAACCTGCGGAAGCAAATATCACCAGCTCCATTAAACAAACTTCTAGTAACTAGTATGATCAAAAAAACTACCAACAACATGGAGTATACTATTCAGAATATGTTTCCAGATAAACAAATTTGTAATGGGATAACATTACATGTAATGTGCCTACCGTTCTATGTAGTTATGCATTAATCAAGTCGACAAACAAAAAGGTTGCAAGGAGGAAATGGACGTCTTGCTCTAAAATCAAGATTGATTTCAACAGTGTAATCAATGTTTCAGCTAACACATTCCCATATCCCCTAATTCCCGTATCATCCATGCACATCAAAAAGATCTCAAAAGCTAACATGCCAAACAAAAGCAATAAAGCATACCAGCCCTATCCTAGGTGAGAATTCTTTGCTTCATAAAAAAGTAAGGAACTACAAAATGCAAAAATAAGCTCTTCAGTGTGGACACACCGGGATTAGTTCTGGTGGAAATTACCTGATTGAAATAAGGCCATGTCTCCATATTTTGAGCTCGTAAAGTGTCAGTATTGATTGCTTGGTAAATCGTCCCGTATGGCCTCAGAAACTTTGGCCTCTGCATTAGCAAGTGAACACAATTGGACATTCCAATAAGTTAATCTACCTTCAAAAACACTCTCGTCGAACTGAAGAAGCTTCTAGCTGTCTTCATCCAGAGATTAGTAGCGCAAAGGGTATGAATTAAACATCTTTTTTTGGAAAGAAAAGAAATGAATGCAGCTGCCTAGCTTAGGCGATGGTTATTACGAAGGTTGCCATTATGAAAACAAAATATTTGCATCACAAAGATACTTTTGGTTTCTGATACAATGCACCACACGCCAGGAACAAAATTAAATTGCTGAGATAAGAAGCAAAAGAAAAAGGAACCCGTGGTTGCAGTATGGATGTGGAGGTAGTGTAGAGGAGTTCCCATTTCCCGTTGAGAAGATCGGACTTGAGCGGCTCCTTCGTGGGGTTCACCTCCTCCAGCTGCTGAGCAATCTGAAGCAAGCGATCGAGGCATCAGTCTCGTGCGCAGTGAGTATCGCGGAACGACGAAGAAAGATGCGTCTTTTATCACCTGCTCGACGCGCTCCTTGTCCTCGGGCGTGGCCTCGGCGCCGCGGTCGAGCGGCGCGATGGCCGCGAGGAGCTCCTCCTTGAGCTTCTCGGCCTTCTGCTCGTCCTTCTCCTTCTTCTTCTTCCCCGTGAAGAAGGACGGCAGGAAGGAGAAGGACGACACCTGCGCCCTCCACCTGACACCCTGGCGGCGGCCGGGGACGGGAACGGGGCCGCGGCCAGCGCGAGGCCGCCGTTGCGCGGCCTCGGTGACGACGAGAGGAGGTGGAAAGACGAGGAGGCGCTGGGGTTGGCGGGCGCGCACGAGGACGGGAGCGAGTGCGAGAGCGAGACGAGCGCCATGGCACGGCGCGGGCGCGGCACGGGAGAGGGAGCGGAGAGCGCAGTGGGAGCGGGATATTTGTGTGATTGCACAGGCTTGCAGCTGCGGCCGAGGGCTCGTCTGCGTTTTCTCGAAGGAGTTGCGCGGTTTTTGAGTGGTTGGGATAGCGCGCGATGTGGGGAGCTGGACGCGGCCGCCCCCCTACGTTGAACTGTTTGCTGGGGCAAAGGAGTAAAGAAGAAGCCGTAGATCTCTATGGGCCTGTTTGGTTGGGCTGTGGCTGTTGACAAAACTGCTATTAGCTAGCTGTTTAGAAAAGCTGCTGTGGTTATGAGAAAGTGACCATATGGCTTTTGGTTGATGCAAACCATCTACAATATTTTGAAAAATGAGCACTGAAACTTCAGCACATTGCAAAAAGCTGACAGAAGGTAGCTTTTTCAAATAGCTGAATTTACACTACAAAGTCCACAGCTACCGTTGGCAAAAGCTGCTGAAAAGCTGGCCGTTTGGTTGGGTTGCAACTTTTTTCAGTGAAAAGCTGTTGAAAAGCCCAACCAAACACCCCCTAAATTTGGACAATACAGTACTGATTTGATCTTTCGCATAATTTGGCAATAATTTATCTTTTTTTTTGCAGATGAACTCTTAAGTAACATGTAGCTGAATTTAAACTATACTACCTCACATATCATCACTTTTGAGATTGCTAGCCACACCTGCCGTGTGGTCTGGCGCAATGATTCGTATCGACTGGCCTAGACAATATGGTATTGGTGCGGTGTATTTCCCGGTTGCGTTGTCCATGAGCCTCTGTTCTGTCCTCCCGGTCTCCCGGACGTCTTCAGTTCTGGAGCCATACAAAATTTGGAGACAGCCATCCGACTATGCAGTTGTGCGACTCACCTCAATCATGGTTAGTCTAAAATATGTATCGATCATGGCTAGCCTAGAAAAACTCAATCATGCAAACTGTTCTCAAACGTGCTCAGTTAAACAATATCGAACTGAGAATTGTATATGCTTGTGTATTGTAGCTTGAATGCTTGAAGCCGCGACTATTTTGGCCACGGTTTAGATGATTATCGTGAATGCTTGAATGCTTAAAGCTGAGACTTAGGAGCCAAGGTCAGAGTCCAGCAAAACAATTTGATGGGGCTTTTCCAGGACAGTAGTCGGTCAGTTGTGTATGTGAGGCGTGTCTTATTTCAGCAAAATAGTTTAAGGCATCCTTGGCAGGTTTGAATGGATACAAGTTAATATTGATGGTTTAATGTATGGTCATTGGTGGACTAACAGAACTAGAGCTAAAAAAACATTCTCAGCAGATAAGCTTGGGTACGAGTAGTTACAAAACACGGATGTAACCTTGATTTAACATCAATTCATAAAAGAGATGTCGCAACTATAAACTTTGCAGCAGCTGACTAGATCCCCATAATTAGTCTACGACAGCATAAAAGCTTGAAACGGAGCACCAACAGTAGCGCTGCAATGCAGTAGACAGAAACCAAACAGGAGGTAAATACATGGCAATGTAACTTATTCCTCAGAGGAGGAAGTCGACTTCTTCTTGGCAACTTGAGCCCTCCTTCCCTTGAGTGTCCTGCAGTTATTCTTTGTCCTCTGGCCACGAACCGGGAGCCCAAGCTTGTGCCGAATACCCTTGTAACACCTAATCTCCTTCATTCTCTCGATCGCCACACGGTTGAACCGTTTCTGTAAAGCATGCCAAAGAGCATTGAGGCACATTTCAGTATTCTCATTTCTTCCAAGGCTAAGCTAATATAAAACTAAATGACATATATAATCAAGAAATATGAAAAGAACTACACAGGGCCTACAGAACGAGTTTTAAGCCTACAGAATTTCCATGACAGCATTGCCATGCTAATAAACATGGGATAATCATATTAGCAAAGGGATCAGGGGCATTACAAGGTCTCCTTCAATCATGTACTTGGTGACCTCCTTACGTAGGGTGATGACCTCCTCCTCGGAGAGGTCCTTGGTGACCTTGTTGTCAAAACTGAGGTCCAAAAGGATCTGACGGGAGCGCGCCCGTCCAATGCCATGAATGTACTGCAGCGAGTACTCCACCCTCTTGTGGTTCGGTATCTCAACACCACCAATACGAATGCACTCGATCCGCAGGCCACCGTGACCAATGCCACCCTTCTGTAAAGTCCCCAATAAACAGAAGAATCAGAACCACAAAACAATTACAACTTACCAATATGTATCTACATATAAAGGGACATTTTTTCTGCAAGGACATAGAATGAATTATGAAGGGACATAGTAAAGAGAACAGCAAAGAACATTCACATTGCTGTGCAAAGAAATAACATTATAAGGCAATGTGCGAGGGACAGGAGATTCATGATTCACAAGCAAGCATCCACATAATCACCAATTCATCCCGTTGTGTCAAGAAATCCCAAGCCACGGAAAGCCCTTTCCTCCAACATCCCGGACACAACAATGGAATTATACGCAATGACACAAAACACAAGCGGGCATACACACCTAGACCTAGTGGTACACTAGCAATAGCAAAATCTCCTTCTCTCCACGATCATAGAAACGCGAGATACGAGCCACTACCGCTAGCAATACCATCCGCAGGGGCCAAGATGCAACGAGGGAGCACAATCCTAAGAACGGTGTGTGCAAGCAAAAATGGTCGGTCGTACACGAAACAGAGGGGAGGGGGAAGAACGGTGGGAGGAGTCGGCACTCACCTTGGGAGCGGGGAAGGAGAGGGAGTTGGTGCGGCGCCGGGTGGAGAAGGGGAGGGAGGAGGTGGCGATGGGGACGGAGACCATGGAGAGGGTCGCCATTTCTGCCTGCTCTCCTGACGAGGGAGGTGTGTGTGTCACACCGAAACCTTCTGTCGCGGATAGAACGCGACGGGGGAGCCGATAAGGTGGCTGCAGGCTGCTCCGGCGTCGAGCTTGGGCTTTGGCCTCTGTGAGGCCGAAATCATAGTTAGGCCTACTAAAAGCCCAAGCAGATTCAGTTGCCAATAGTACAAAGCCGCTCAATGCTTCGGCTCGATCAATTAGCTATTGTATTCGAGTGTCTGAAGGCATGTACATATACTCTTCGTCCTGCTTGCATGTGATTTTTGAAGATATGGAAGAGAGAAATAAGTGATAGAACAAAACAGACTCGTCACGAAGAATCAAACTCTGACTCTACGTAGACTTGATGCCTCAATGCTTTTGTCACCGGTGCCTCTTGTGTTCACCCTTGCGTAGATACCATTTAAAAGAAAACCAGTCAGTAGCTAGCTCTATCTTTGTACATGCCCTTGACACCAAAGGACAAGGTGGCTCTTCGAAAATTCAACGACCGACAGAAAAATTACTTAAAGCTTAGAAATCAGATATTTCCGTGGCATTGATAACTGGGGCGATATGGCAATTTCAGAACAAGGGGGAAGCAGATACAGTAATAGCTTCTTCTATTATTAAGGGAAGCATTCATGTTGTTACATCTTTACAACTAGAACTGAATAGGTACACAGATATAAAGAAAACAAAAGAAAGGAAAAAAAATGCTAATACACTCTGGATCATCCAGGGACGGTATTTAGATGTGATCCAAGGCATCATTCGTATGTTCTCTTCCTTTTCAGGATTGTCGGAACTACAGCAACAGATCCAATCAGGAATAGAACAACTAGTGTCTTGAAGTCATACAATTCCCTAACTGATTTTAGATCGCCTAGAGCTCTCCCAGCCTGCAGAGCAGCGGTAAAAACAATCAATTTTTTATGCAAAGTGAACGATCATTGGTAGGTATGAACTCATCATCCGGGGAAAAAAGCTACCAAATATGCTTCCAAAAGCAAGCAACATGATCCCCAATGCACAACGAGATCAATGCACAAGGCTAATGACTTACGACACAAGACAAATAAAAATCTGGATAAGGACACTATACTCTAAATCTTATGTCTACCAATAAGGAAAATCTATACCAACTCTCCAAAAATGATTTTTAAAAGACAACTATTCACTGGAATTAAAAAGAAAACAGAAAGCTGTTGCTAGTTAAAGTTCAGGCAGTTTCCTAGTAACGGGCAAAGGTAGATTTTTAGCACTACCAAACCAAGTTAACTATTCATTAATAGACTGTTATAAAATAACTGCATATATCAAAACTAATTTAGATGAGGTGATAGTCTTAATGCTTATATGGAGTCTAACAAGGTGCTGCCAGATTCTTGGATTGAGAATGCATAATCTTAATGTTTCTTATTCTGAGTCCCAGCCACGGCATAATGATGTTTGCTATCCATACTCCACTAAAGCCAAGAACCCAGCAAAATTCCACAAGACAAAATTTTGTAAGATACTCAAGAATCTAGTAAATCCATCATAGTAGACATGCAGTGCAAAGGAAGTTCATCAAACATGGTGCCTTTAAACTACTTATTTACCTAAAACATTAGGAAAAGGAAAAAGGCAAGAATGTCTAGAACCCAAAACATGTTTTGTTTCAGCAAAAGAACAATGCAAGAACGTTTAGAACCCAAAACATGTTATGATACTCAAGTATTGATGATTAAGCACTCCTAGTCTATTTTCATGTGACTTTCTAACAGAAGACATGGACTTTGGTTCAGAGTATTGCTTAATACCAAACAAAAATGAGTCAACTACAAGATATTTACCTTTACAGTAATATAAGATGCTGGGATGAGACCGATTAGTGTTGCAGCAAAGAAAATATGGAAAGGTATGTCAACAATAGGTGACGCCATATTTATGAAAGTGTTGGGTAAAGTTGGTGTTATTCTCAGAAAAAGCATGTAATTCAACAACTTTTCTTTCCTCTTTGCGATCTGCATGAGAATCAAAACCATTGTTATGTGAAATGAAGAACAGCTGAACTCTTATCACTTGGAGGAAAGGATCTCAAGAAAAAGATAGCCAATGGACATAAAGTAACCAGTTAGTTATTAAAAGCAGATATTACCTCCGACTGGAAATACCTCAGTCTTTCAGGCCACAACCAGCTAACCAAAGGTCTGCCAATCAACTTGGAGAGAAAATAGCAAGACGATGCACCCGCTGTGGCAGTGAAGACAACCAAAATGCCGCCTTTAACCACTCCAAAAAGAGCTCCAGCAAGTAAAGACATGAATATTGTTCCAGGAATCATAAATGTTTGCATGAAGATGTATATGGAGCAGTACCCCAATACAAAGTTTGCCTGATGGTCTCTTGCATACACAGCAAGATTGTCTCTGCAAGTTTCAGAAAGAAGTATCAGCATACGAATATTGTATTCCAAGATATATTCATTGTTATCATACTCTATAAATAATGCATATATGAATCAATTACTACATAAATATATGGACATACCCATCCTTATGAATTTGGAGAGATTTTTTTTTGGTTAGCCCATCAAGCAGAAAATCCAAAAAAGAGAAACGAATTGATCACATATTTAGTATTCACTCCCATCCTTATGAATTATGCAGTGATATACATAAATGATTCAATTCTGAGAATGCTATGAGTAAACCAATAATATGTCAATAATCCTATGTATTCAGCTTGTTTGGTCGAAGAATATTATAGGTAGTAAAGACAAACATAAATCAATGTACTAAAGTATGGTAACTTGGTAAATAATTACAATAGAGATATATGACCGCATTCTAGTACATGAAAACATGCAAACCAAAAATATGTGAATGGCCAGGAAAAAGGTATTGATTGTTAGAGAATGATAAATACAACAATCACTATGGATGGCAACAATCACTTTCTTAGAGAATGATAAATATAAATGTTGATTGTTGACTATGGAGATTATAAGCCAATTCAAAAATACGACTGAACAAATAAAACATGCCACTATTAAGAGGTATTGTTTGGTCATCACTGATCATCAGTATAGGCTTATACTTTTCTAATGAGAAGACCTAAACATAAATGCAGCTAGTATCTATCATTTTGTATGGCTGATGGTACAGGGAAGCTTTGAATTATAGACATAACAGATTGACGTAGACTTGTGAACTTCCCTTGCTAATTAACCTGACAATAACTACACTGATCCTGAATGATACAGATTCCGGCAAGCAATAAAGGAAATCTTTGTCCACAACAAGAGCCCTAGCCTGAATCCGATAGGCACAGAGCTCCTAACCCTGCGTAGTTCCCAACAGTGCTTTGACTTGGACAAATTCCAATGCAGTCACTGTAAGATCAACAGGAAATAGTTCTCTTGTCCAATTCCAGGAAACTAGTGGCCACCTTGCCGTTTATTTCCCAATTGTCTCATTCTTGCATCGACTAAAACATGATTTCAGTTTCTTTTGATTCAAGCAGTGTGTACAAACTTAATCTTACCGCGTCACTAGTATCAAATCTCGATCAAATTCTTGGAAAGGTAAAGTACAGACTAATTTTCATAAATCGACAGCCATGGCTTGCACTAGATCAATCCACATCTCGCTTTGCTCATACGATTCAAACTGCATTTCACAGACACGAATAACTGCGATCCAAGTAGATCCGGTAAGTGTAAGAGGAGGTGCGGAGGCCTACTTGAGGAGGCGTACGTCGGCGAGGCTGCGCGGGAGGCGGAGGATCTGGCCGAACTCGCGTCGGGGCGCGGCCAGGAAGATGCAGAAGATCCCGGCGACAAAGAGCGCGAGCACGGCGGCGGCCGCGACCGCCTCGGTCCGCGTCAGCGTGGGGCGCGCCCCGGAGGCGGCCTCCGGCTTGCCCCTCTTGGCGGCCGGCGAGTCGTCCTGGCCGGCGGCGCCCGTGCCCGCGGCCTCGATGTCGCGGCGCGCGAACAGCATGGCGGCGGCGCGGCGGGGGACTCGGACGCGGAGATCGTCGGGGAGAGGCTGCTACTGCTGGGACGAGGAGGCATGTCTGGGAGGCGGCCTCATGGGGGAGGGGAGGTTGGACGGAGGAGGCGGTGTTGTGTTCTGTGCCGCGTCGTGTGTTTTTGGTTGTTTTTTTCCTTGGTTTTTCGGTGTCCTTGTTCGATCCGGTAATTTAATTGGTGGGGTTTGTTCTTTGTTTGACCCGGATAACCAAGGCCGGGGCGGCACTGCGGCAGATCGGTGTGTGACGGTGTCCGTGTTATTGCCGGTGCCTCGGATGGAATATCCCTTGCGTAAGGCCAGGTTACCGCGGGATCGGGTCACTTGGTTTTTCGGATGCACGGCACGCAAGTTGTGAACATGGTCTTCATTTTTGTAGTAGTTTTTACTTTCCGTCAGAGCCTGAGGCCCTGAAAGATGCAATGTATTTAAGGGCAAAGGGGATTTTGCACCGTGTTCACTCATTTTTCATGGAGAACATGGTTGCTCGACCATCATGTAGGCTGCACGAATTAAGACGACACCATCTCATTTCACAAGGAAAACCGTTATGAACAAATGAAAACACTCCTTCATAATGCAATATTTTAGTGTTTTAGCAAAATGACGCAGTATATTGTCAAGGCCCGGATATTTTTCATCCAAGGTACGACCAAGCAAACAACTATTGAGAAAACAAAATGATGTCTGAGTACCTAACTGCATGAAAAAAAGGATAGTTTTGCTTATGCCATTCAAAAATTGTACAATTTCACTTCAAACACCACAATTTTCATGTTTTAAGTTTTTCGACTGAAAATTAGGTGTCATATCATTCTTTGTCCTATACCGGTTTAACCCCCAGGTACAACATTTACTTAGTGAACCATTAATGTCGCTTTCTTTCCCAAGTCTGGCCTACTACTTTGCCAGTCTTGAAAGAGCATTTAGGCCCTAATTTGGTTTTGATGGTTAATGGCAACCTAAATCGGAATCTAATGTTTACATTTGAGTGTAAGCAGATCTTACAGGTTCCATGATGAAGGGCTATCCAGAGAAGGATGGCCACCAAAAAGGTACATGGTGGGTTCAAGGACAAAGAGATGGCTGTGCTAGGCAGCTGTGTCACAGCTGAGAAGAAGCCGGTGCTGTGCAGGGAGATGCAAGCAAGTGATGGTGGCTTGATGCGTCAAGGGCCGTGACTTCAGCTGGTGGCAGGTGAAGCCTAGATTTGCTAGTTTCTTTGAGTCCATAGGAACCACCGTACTATTAAGAGGGATGAAAAAGTAGCAGTTGTCTAAGAGAACCTTGCTCATTGCTCAGAGTGTTGGTCAAGGGGGTTGGTGCTTTGAGGCCAATTGCCCTGTGTCAATAGCTTTGCACAAAAGTATGTAGCTGTGTGAAAATCCTAGAGCCTTAGGCACCTGTGTGACACAGCTGTGTCACAGGTGGTCTTTTGCTCTATGACTCAGGTACACCTCTGTACCAGGAGAGAGCTTGTAAAAGCTAAGGGAACTGCTCTGCGATAGGGTCTGCTGTGTCAGGGGTCTGTCGGAGGTTCTCTCCTTTTCAGGTAGCTTAGGTAGAGTATGCTGAGGGCATGTAGTGTGCCAGGACCGGGCTGAGTAGTGCTGCTATCAGCTGAGGGTTCACCTGTGTGTGCCGCCGGTGACACAGGTGTCGGTCTGCCTGAGCCGGGTACAGTTGGGCGTAGGGTGTAGCTGTGTCACCGGTGGTTGACACCGGTGGCTCACTTAATCCTACGTGGCAACAGGGTAACGGTCAGATGCCTGTGGACCCTATATATAGGGGACCAGGGGAGGACTCTGTCCTCAACCTTGCTCAAATCAGTGATTCACATACGACCGTTGTAAAGCCTCCAACCACTCCACAAGAGCCAAGCGCCTAAGGGTTAGTTCGAGTGGGTTTGTGAGCTAGAGCTCGAGCAAAGGTTCCTCCAAGAGACTGCTGCTGGATCATCTGTTACTCTTGGAGTTTGTCTGCTCCTAGACGGGTGTAGGAGTTGCTGGTATCACCCAAGCTTGTGTGGGCTGAACCAGTAGTTTGTGAAGGTGCTCTGAGGTCTACCTGCTGCAAGGCAAAAGGATCTCCACAAGCAAAAGGAAGAGTCCTGAAAGATCAGGTACTCGGAGAACAAGCACGATTCAGTGCTGGTCAACTCTTAGGAGTGGTCTCTCCAACGGAGACGTACCTTCTCTGCAAAGAGTTGGAAACTTCGGTAAAAATCCTCTGAGTCTCCTTTACTTCCTGTATTGCATGCATATCTGCTCATACTTACCTGCTTGTGTCTCTTAGACTTGATCTGCTAAGCTTACCTTTTCACCTGTGCTAGATCACCTTTATACCTGTGTGTGTGCATCTGTTACTCAGCTGTTTCATTCACTTGTATTCACCTGTGCTAGCACCTGTGTCACAGTTAGCCTAAGTAGAGCACCTGTGTCAGGTTATCTCTTCACCTGTGCCTTTCACCTGTGTGACAGCTGTGTGTTAATTTACACATAGTTTTCATCTGTGTCACTCACCTGTGTCACAGCTGTCCACTATTAACTTGTGAAGTTAATCTGATAATTTAAACAGAAGATTAAAAGGGGAAATTTTATAAGCCAACTATTCACCCCCCCTCTAGTCGGCATCTCGGTCCTTTCAGGTCTGACTCACAGCAATTGTGAGCCTAAAAAATAATTATAATTATGCAGACATGAGTATCCCATCCACCATCACCCCTCCCCTAAACCCCCTCTTAATCTATTCCACATTTCAATTTTAGTTGAGCAAGGCGAGCCCCCATGGCTGCCACCATTGCTCCTTGTGCTTCCCCGACCTCAGCAGCGGGTTTCACCTCGATGTTAGCATTTCATTTTAGTTCGTTATCGAGCTTCTAGGCGTTTCCCTCGTTGGTGACTTAGAGTGCGTTTGCTTGGAGGGATCAACTTGGATAAGCTTGGGTATCCAACTTTTAGTGCTTATCTAGGTGTTTGGTTGAAGGGATGGTAGGGTAGACACAACCCACTTGAGGAATCTACCCTCTATACACCGGAGAAACCTACAACCTTCGCTGAAGAGTCCGGTCCAAGGGATGTAGGGTGAGACGTAGGCGTAGTCGAGGAAGCAGATGAACACATGAAGAACATGAATACAATAACAAACACAAGGTGTAGGTGGGAGATTCTTTTTCTTTATTGATTGATCAAAGTGTGTACAATACAATGATTACCGGCTTTATTTATAGTCTAAACTAAGACAAAAGGATAATGATCAAACTTAAGTGACTAAGGAGGAACATACCTTCCCTCATAAAGGTGGGCCCACTATGGGTAGGCCCAAAGATTCCCCAACGCCCCCTGGATTCTTATTTCGTGTAGTCCATGTCTCAAAAATTCTGAAAAACCCAGTGAGAAAAATACTTGGAGAAAAAGCACACGATATACGTTAGTCATGCTGCACGAAATGCCTCATCAAAAAGATCATATGAGAAACTGTTGGAAAACTCATTCAAGGACAAAAGAGTACAATCCACCGGACTATTCTATCAGGTACTTGACTTTCACGGTTAAATTTTAGCGATGAGTTTATGAAGATTCTCCCATAAACATTATAATTCTCTAAGTCTCATCATACTTATTTCAAGCATGCAGCTTTCAAAAGATGATGCTGGTAATGACTTAGTAAATAAATCTACAAGATTTTCACATAACTTTGTATGCAGTATTTTAATTTCATCCATCTTTTGCAGTTCCTGAGTATAGAAGAACTTGGGTTAATGTTCTTAGTGAGATTACTCTTCACATAACCCATCTACATTTGTGCAACACAGACTGTATTATCTTCATAGATAATGACGGGGTTTGTACGGTGTTTAGTCCACATGACTTTTGCATGTGGTTGATCATACGTCGAAACCAAGCACATTCTCGCAAGGCATAGATATTACAATGCTTTCTGAGTGGTTCATCGAAGTCAATACAAGGCTTTGCTTAGACGATTTTCAGAAAACTGCAGTTCCACCACATAAGAAAACATACATAATTTGCAACTTGGTTGTATGTGAGTCCGAAAAGTACCTAGCATTGGCATGATCCACCAAGGATAAGTCTTGGTTCTTTTTGTAGAACAAGCTGGATCCTTGGTGCGTTGGAGGTAGCGTAGTATGTCCTTAATGTCTTTCCAATGCCATTTGGCAGGCTTAGAATTATACATTGCTAGCAAATTCACGGCGAATGCAATGTCTGGCCTTGTGCATTTTGCAAGGTACATGAATGCTTCTATTACACTCAAGTATGAGAATTCTAGTCCCAAACCTTCCTCCACCTGTTCTCTAGGTGTCCTTGTCTTGCTGCAAGGACCTCTTAATAAATAGGACATTTGAAGAGTATGCCAAAATTTTATAATACTTTCTAAGTGTATTGGTGCGCTAATATCTCTTCTAGGACATGCTCAGTTGCAAATCCAAGCAATATTTGAGTTTACCCAAATTTTTCATTTCGAATTCCGGTTTTAAATAAGAGCTTGCTTCATCTATGTCCTTAGTTGTACTAATGATATTCCAATCATCTACGTATATCGAGTTATGTAAAATCCATCCCAGAATCTCTGTATAATACACATGGTTAATCCTGGTTGCTTGTGTAGCTCTTGTTGCTAAGTATATCGCTTAAGCGATTATACCACATCCTACTAGATTTTTTGAGTCCATATAGTGATTTTCTAAGTTTCACACTATACAGATTTATGTTTCTCTATTTTGGTATGGAACTGGCATACCCTCAAACACTTTCATATAATGTTCGAGTACAACTTTCCATATAGATATGCTATTATCACATCCATTAATTTCATTTCTAGGTTCAGGTTTACTACCATGAAAATTAAGTATCAAAATGCAATTTCATCCATGACGGAAGAGTAAGTCTCCTCAAAATCGACTCATAGTCGTTGAGTGAAACCTTGTGCAACCAGCCTTGCTTTGTACCTTACCACACTACTATTTTCATTTCTTTTTTGAACACAAACTCACTTATGTCCTACATGGCATATGTGGGAAGGAGTTACGCTAACGGGCCCAAATACCTTCATTGTTTAGAGATAATAATTATGTGGTGATTACCTCTTGCCAATCTTTCCAATTCGATCATTTTTACAATCTGCGAGCAATACAAGCTCGGGATCAAGATCGATAATTGTGGCAATTTTTTTTACAAAATAGATATCAACACTGGTTGTTGCTTTATTAAGGGATTCTCCTGTTTTTGCATAGTTCATGGCCATTTCGTCATGGAGCGCTTCTTCAAGTACTTCCCCTTGCTCATCACCATTCACCATTGCCGGAGCAAGGTACTTGAGTTTTTCAGCGCCGATGTACGCACTCACATATCTGTTGGACACCTCGTCTATGGGAAGGTTTAAGTCTAGAACATTCTGTTTTTGACTTGTGACAGGTCTCAATTGACTCCCCTATTCTTTAGAGGTACTTCAGTGATTTTCCGTTGCGAGTTCTTCTTGTCCTTTTTCGCCGAGCGTCCTCGGTTATTTGGGATTTGAGGGGCTGAAGTTCTCATCCTTTTATTCCGAAGTCTTTAAACAGGAATGGATACATCTTTATCATTCCTTGGTATTTTAATCCTCTCTAGTGCACAAGTGACTTAGTCATGGATTTGAAATCACTAAAGTGGTGAGGCAATTGATTCGCTAATGCTTGCAAATCAATTATTTTTTAGACATCTCCATAAGCTTCACTAGTGCGTGGGTCATGTGCTTGTATTCCCGTGGCTTGCCACGTAATTTTCCGACATTTTTCATCAAGGAGTTGATTTCTCCCCCATAATATCGGAAAATGATCCTCATCAAATATACAATCAGTAAATAGAGTCGTATGACAATCCGCATTCATGGGCCCATTGTCAATCATCACTGAGATGGCAGTATAGGTAAATATACCTGGCATCCATACCTTCTTAGGTGGGAAATTTTCAATGCCGACTCAAGCGCTAGTTGGATAGGAGAGTGGACGCTATAGGCCGATTGTCTAACGTTGATGAGATTAGCAGCGTGCAACACTATGAGATCCCAACACGTGGTTGGTAAATTACAACTTTGTAAAAGCGTTTGGACAATAAATTGAATTCTTTTAATAAATGCCTCTGTCATACCATTCTGAGTATGGATATGTGATACCGAGTGCTCAACTTTAATTCCCATACCATACAATAATCATCAAATACTTTTGAAGTGAATTATCGGGCATTGTCTATTCTGATGGACTTTACTTGATAATCTAAGAATTTATTTTTAATTTGGATGATCTATGAGATCAGGACAAGAAATAAGCATTCGACCATTTCGAGGATGCATTGATGATCACCATAAAATATCTAAATGGATCTAATCGGGGTAATATAGGACCGCAAATATCCTCTTATATTCGTTATAGGAATGTAGAGTTTTCGTCTTTCACTTGCAAAGTGGATGGTCGAACATGCATGGCGCATGCGTGGCGCATGAAATCTTCTTGATTTGGGAAGTTATTCATATTAATGTCATGACCATGAGAATTGTTAATTACATTTCTCATCGTCCTAAGACCAAAGTGGCCTAGTCTGTTATGCTATGACAAAATAATTCAGAGTTTTAAAGTACAGTCTTAAAGGTAGTGTACACTGGGGGTCCTACAATTCTGGTACAGTACAACCCAGTGTCAAATGTAGGAAGTCTTTCTGATACCCTTTTACCATTTTCATCGTACTTTATGATTAGTAAGTATTTTTTACCATACTCATCATCAGTCTCTACATGGAAATCATTTGCATGAATGTCTTTAAAACTTAGGAGCGTTCTATTCGATCTCAGAGTATAACAATGCTTCTTCAATTTATCAAAGTTGCGACCATATATAGTGTAATAGTGGACCTACTGGAGCCTGTCATACAAGAACCACTACCGGTGATTATCATGATATTGCCGATACCTTTGTGAATTGACTGGAAAATATTTCATCTCCTTAACGGTATTGGTAGTGCCATTGTCCACAAGGAAACTTCCCTCATTTGGCACCACGCGTGTTCTAAACTATTACATTTAATTAACTAATGATGTGAGGAAGTAGAGTAGAATTAAGTAAATGCGATCCACGTCTCAAACATAACATGCCATAAATGAATAAATGAATCAATCATTTAAACCATTGATAAAATAAAGTTGTGCTCTTATAGAACTTACAATCCAAAATAACCAATGTATCAAAATGACAAAAGCATAAATAAATAAAGCCTTAGTACACTACAAGTGTTAGGCACGTCGGCGACGAAGTAATCGCAGATGTCTACGTGGATCTGCTCCGGTGTTATCTCCTCCTCCTCGGCAATCACGGTTGCAGCTGCATTGATGCTGAGGGGGAGAGACTACTGTCGCGCTAGAACCAGAATGTCCACCTCCATTGGTGCCACCACCGTAGGAGGGACCTCCACAGGCGCAATTACTGTCGGTGGAGCCTCCTGATTAGTGACAATAAGGTGCGCCTTGTGCATTTTAGTTGTCTCCTCCCTCGATTCTAGAGGTTGTCGTCGTTCGCCACCGGATCAAGCATTTCATCTACCTCTCCCCCCCAACTCCAGTTAGCACCCCCACCCTAACCCTTGACCTTCGGCGATCCTTCGCGTCGTGTCGTTGCCAGCTCTGGCTCGAGCGAGCCTCGCCTCCGGCCAGTGCCGCTACCTCCGCCTGGCGCCACTATCTCCGTGTTGTCGCTGGCTCCGTGCTGTATGGCTGGACATGAAGAAAAAGAAGAAGACAGGAGGAAAAGATTTGGCAAGAAAAAAAGGAGTGTTTACAAATTTGGAATCCATCAACTGGCTTGGCAAAACCGAAAAGAAAAGTTCGCAAGCATTAGCTACTTTGGGCATCCGTTTCCAGTATTTATTTATGACGACCTTATTAAAGCCCCAATTAAACTGCTAGTTCTAGTCCACGTAATAAGGTAGGACTTCAAAATCGTATCAATGCCATATCCACGCCATCCGGTTTCAGGTGCAATGGAAGATCAAGTTTCTGGGAATCAGCAGACGTCTAGGTGCAGCAGATGTAAGGATCGTGCAAGTTTCGGACAAAAAAAACTAGGCCGAGCTATCACTCGGTTGGCTGGTTCCGGGTGCCGCATGGGGGTGAAAATAAGGTCGCAAACACTCTAGACGGAAAGCCATGTCATGTGAAAAACAGATTTTATATTTTTAAGTTTGTTTAAAAAATTATTATTTCTTCATCGATCAAGTTGCACATTATCGAATTTATAGTTACATAATTTTTTTTGTAACTTTAGGTTTAGAGATGTGTGACTGTTCAATTACACATAGTTTTTAAAATGTATGACTATCTAATTAACCAATAAATTAAAGATCAATGTTGATAATTGTTAATTTAAAAATAATAATTTTTTAAGATCTAGCAATTGCTAGCGTTCATATATTAAGCAGGTAGAAACATTTACACGTCGTTAAAAGAACGATGATGACAAAAAAAAACAAAAGATTAAGAAGAAAAGAAAAAAAAACCTTGTCGGCTTAGGGGGATAATCTCCCAAGGAGGTACCAAAAGAGGCTCACAAGCCCCGTAGCTCTTGCTTGCCTCCACTCTTTGGACGCCTACTTGATCTGATATAGGATTTGGGGAACTTAGAGAACGCCCCCTGTATCGTATCGCGTCGTATTAGCCGGTCAGCGCACCACAACCGCCCGAGGCGCATTAACCAGGCAAAGGATTTGCAACGCACTGGAGTGCATAGCCGCCATACTGAATCCCTGAAATCAGTGCAGATGTTGTCTTCAGACTGTAGTCTGTATGCTACGTGTCGAGTCCTGAACTGAGGCAGTGAGGTTCTAGGCGATCGTGCCTGGCACCCCTGGGCGAAGGATGATTATCGATTGCTCGGCGGATCTCGAAGAAATCGTTGATGAGTGGCGTCGTTAGGTTGTGGCGGATACCTTGGACCCATTTGTGGTCAGAGAGCACCACGGCGACAAGCTCTGTTTCCTCCACGAGTGCACGAACAAGGTAGGGCAGTAGGAGTGTAGGGACAATGGCATTAGCCAGCAGAACTCCCTAAAAGAAGGACGCTCCCCATTGCCAATCTGAACTGAAGTGGCGATCGCGAACAGGTCCCAATCGATCTGATCGCACGATGTTGGCATGTTGACCCAGGGCCGTTGCGGTGCTTGCCACTGGAACCAAAGCCAGCGCACGTGCATGCGCTCCAGGTTCGGCAATCCAAGGCCTCCATATTTGCATGACCAAGTCCGGAAACCTCATCATGCTCGACAGCCTAGATAAAGCGGCAGCGGAGTCGAGGTTCTTGATGAATTTTTTGGGCGGCTTAAGAGCGGTGAGGACATTTGTGGGGAGGGAGCTCAACACCGAGTTGATTAGCACCGTGCATCATCCACATTCTGACACCATTTTTTCTTTTCACTGCACCAACCTCGTTTGGGCACGGTTGAAAATGTGTTACACGTGAAAGAAATAATAATTTCTCAATTAATTTAAAAATAGATGCTCACGTGAAGAAATTTCAGAAAAATCTCACGCCACAACTTTTCCAAGCCTCGCACGCTTGCTCCTCATGCAACCACCGCGCCTCCTGCACGCTACCTCCCCGCCATCTCCAGCGCCGATAGAAGCTCGAAAGGCCTAATTTATAGTGATCATGGCAGAGAGGGACCATTCAACGGAAGACAGCGGCACCGACCACCAGCTCGCTACAGACGGAGGTGGAGGTCGATCTACCAGTTTTCAAGAACATGAGTACATTGGAAGTCCTAGGATACATGCATTGATGCACAGTGGCGGAAGCTGGCAGGGGCCCGGGCTCCCCCATGATCCAATATGTACATACATATGACCATTATAGCTTTTCTATTTCAAATTTTTTTATAAGAATTACCATAATTTGGCCCCTCTTATCAATTTTGGTGCATTATGTAGTTCATTTAGTTTCCTTTGTCTCTTATTCCTGGCTCCGCCACTGTTGATGCATATGCACGCTAATTAAACATCCCCAATATTTTCTGATCAAATCAGCTCACAGGCCGGGCAGCACCGCATGCAGCAACGGTGGCCATCCCCATACAGTCGTACATCGTTCCGTCCGATGGTCTCCTTTCTTGCACGAGGCGTTCTCCCTCATCCTCCTAACTCGCCGGCAAAACGTCCTGATCCAAAGCCGGACCCATAAACGGAACCTGGAGCACCAACTTCTCCTCCTCCCCGCCACCTGACACCAACACGCAACATTATATACGCACATAATCTAGCCAACTCAAGCAATTAATCCCCGCATTGGCAATTGGCATATACATTAATTGACGTGGAGAACAGATAGTAAATGTTTTGCATGTCAATCTTACGGTGCCGACGCCGCCGTTGTTGCCGGCGCCGGGGCCGGGGTCAGCTACCTTCCATTCACCCCACTCCAGCACCCGCGGGCCTGATCTCTGCCTGCCGCGCCGCCGAAGCTGCTGCGCGTACGCGAGCAGCATCACCCGGCGGTTGTAGCCGCCCCCGGCCCGCGTCGGCGGCGTCGCCTGCGCGAGCGTCTTGGCTCGATTGGCCGTCGACGCGCCGTAGCTGCTGGGACGGCGGCGTGTCAGCTCCTCGTAGGCGGTCACGACCACCTTCTTGGCGGCATCCATGGATGTGATCAGCATTGCCATGCGCGTACGTGAGTCTGGATCGTTCGACATGGTCTCGTGTGATCGAGAAGGGTAAATATAGGGTGGGTGACAGGGTGAGTAGTTAAACGAGAGCGAGCGCCTCTCGCGCGATTCAGGCACAATCGGCGAGGTTTGAGTCTCGGTTTCTGGAGCATATGAGATTGCCGTGTTGGCCATGCCACAATGCACGCACGCTTGCGGTAACAGTTCAGCTCGGTCGATCGCTGTCAACGCGGAAGAGGTAGCTGTTAAACATAGGCTAATCTGAAAGGGACGTGCAAGGCAAGTAACAATGTACAGGAGAAGATTAGTGTTATGGGATGCATTGAGCCATTGACTAGTGAGGGAGAAAACATGGGATCTCTTGAACGGTCTTTGGCAGGTGGTTCCACTCAATTCTTCCTTCCTTTTCTACAATCTAATCAGAAACGAAGCTACTCCACAGTACACTAGTAGCTAGACCCTCTATTTATTTAGTGTTTTGACATTTATCGCAAATGAGTGAAAAAAAGCGTGGACGAGAAACTATATACTTTGAATAACAAAGAAGAAATAGACATTTGAATTCAAGTTATGAGAACTTGAATCTAAGTGATGGGATTGTGCGTGTACCCTCCCCGTCTAACTGCGCTAGGCCCAGTTTCAAAGAACTGAGAAGAATGTAAGAGTGCTTGGAACTGTGGGGTCGCACATCGATTCTCCCCACCTAATTGAGCTATACTAAGGCCCTGTTTGGTTGGGCTGTGGTTGTTGGAAAAGCGGCTGTTGGCTGGCTGTATGGAATAGCGGCTGTGGCTGTTGGCACGGAGTCTGTAGTTGCGGGTGTTTGGTTGGGCTGTGGCTGTTGGCTGTTGTAGGATGAAATGTCCAAAATGCTCCTAAGATCGTAGGCCAAAATTTTAAAATCAAAAATAAAAAATACAAATACAAATAAAAAAAATAAAAATAAAAAAAAAGAATATAAAAATGGCCTCGGGGGCATTGGCCACCACAGCCTCCTCCAGATCCGCTTCTCACCCGCCGGTCCCTCCCCGCCGCCGCCGGTCTCTCCTCCAGATCCGCTTCTCACCCGCCGGCGGCAACTTCCTCGCCGGTGGCAACCCCCTCCCCCCCCCGGCCGCTTCTCCCTCCGCCCCGGCCGCTTCTCCCCTCCTCGCCGCCGCCGGTCCCTCCCCGCCGCCGCTGGGCCAGCACCGGCCGCGCGACCCCCTCCTCCGACGTCGCGGCAGCTCCACCCCTCGGCAACCCCACGCCCTGGCCACCGGCGCCACGCCCAGCTCCCCCTCAGTCCCGGCGGAGAGGTGAAGGGGTTGTGCTATGCGTTCGTTCAGAAGGGGATTGGGAAAGGGCATTTCTGTGTAATTTCTGGTCAACTCAGAGGGCAGTTAGCTGGTGTGTTAAGTGCACAGTGCCAGGGGATTGCGGGAAGCTGGTCCAACGGAGCTTCTCCTCCCAGCCCGTTTAACACACAACCGCAGAAGCTGCTATTGGCAACAGCCGGAGCAAAGCCGCCCCTTTGGTTGGACTTCGGCTTTTTCCAATGGGAAGCCGGCCAGAAGCCCAACCAAACAGCAGCTAAGAATGTAAGTTAATTAGGTGGGAGGTGGACGTATAATTCCACTACTCAAGTTTAATCATCTTTGCTTATTTGGTTGGCTTTCATTTCTTTATCAATAGGCCATTTAGTATCTGCTAACGTGCTCTCTTTTTTGAAAAATAAAATAGAAAATACTGACACTCTTGCAATAAACAATTAAAACATATTAAGTTATTTGGCATGTTTGGTTGGAGGAACCAGATGTGAATTGATCATACAATCCTAACTCAATTTGTTTTGTTTGAGGAATGAAATAAGTTGGTCCATCACCCTCTCGTCCTTCGTAAGCATAAATCTAATATAAAACGAGAAATTGGGTCGTGCCATCAGTTTTAAAAATTATACTATGCATGGATCAATCCAGTGCAGATGGGGTGATTTCCCAAACCAAAGAGCCCTTCGACATTGCTTCAAACTCTAAACTAAAAGATTGTAAGGTCAATAATAGATTACTTGACAATGGAGGTTAAACGGAACCAAGTACTGCTATTCACCTAAGAAGAAGAACGTACGTCAAACGAAAGAATTCAGAGAGCTGACGTACTCGCCACGTGGTGCTGCTGCCACCGCCACCAGAATCATCAGAAACAGAATATGGACGCGCGCGTGACATGACAATTGCGCGTCGCGTCAACATCACCGTTCACATCGACACGTCGGTCGCTTCCACGGGTGTGAACACATGCACGCACCATCGGCGTGGAGCACATAAACTAACGCACGCATATATGGACACGGCCGGAGAAAGCTCACTACAGTTCAGTCGCGATCTGCCTGTGAGGGGCCAGTGCGACGCAGATTTTCAGCGCCCTTCGACCTTTAGAAGTGTGGCTCATAATGTCTCGTCTTGTGTGTCTCTTTTTAACTTTTTCGGATTTACGATTCAATACCTTGGAAATACATGAATGGTAGGCCCCGCATAGGACATCAAACGCCACCACTCCTGCCATTTCTTTGCACTCCCTCTCTCTCTCCCCCCGAACTTGTCACTCACCGCCGACGTCCCTGACCACACCGATACCACGACGCCTAGGTCCGGTGGGCAGCATACGTGCACGAGCACGCGCCAGCTTCTTCCTCATGGAGCTCGAGCTAACCCGTAGTTCTCTTCATCACCATTGGATCTGCGCTTCCTGGAGCTGGACCACGCGGTGAGCGATCGTCCAGATCTGCACCTCAGGGACGACGGCGGTGGAATGCCCGAGCACGAGCAGACGAAAAGGCAGCGTGCCCCGTGCGGCGGCGACGGGCGTTCGCCTTGGTCGTCGACCTCGGCTGCATCGTGCGGTCATGCCTGGAGTACGTCCTTTCTCGTCTTCTCAACTCCGTCGGCCGCTGTCCGCGTGCGCACGCACACTGGTGTTGCACCTCCTCTGCATAGCGGCGTCGACGCGGCGGCTAATGCTTCTTCTAGTCAGGTTGCATGTGTGCCGACGCGTACACAGCTGGGGTAGCATGCACGGCGACGCGCACGCGCACGTGCATTTGCATGGTTGGAATAAAGAGCACAGGCGAGCCCGAGCTCGCTTAGGAGTCATCGGGGGGCTGTGCTCCTTTCTAATTTTGTGGTGGGTTTGGTAAGAACCTTTTTTTGTTAAGCTAAAAGGCTAAAAGCTGCTAAAGCTTAACCAACCCACTCCAATAGTGCGTCCATGTACAACTTTTAGGAGTTTCAAAAAGGATTGTACGATTTTTAGCTGTTCAGTGAGCAATGTCAAGATCAGTTTTGTGCTGCTGTATGGTGCGACACTACAAACTTAATCTTGCACTGTTTTCTCAATCCAGTTCTGCAGAGCAACGTCGCCAAGACCGACATTCTCGGCACCATGATTCTTTTGTTGGTATAGAATCACATGGTGACCGGCGGCTCCGGCGTTCCCCCCCCCTCGCTCCGGCGGCGATGGTCTCCGGCGGGTCCAAGGGCCCTTTTGTAATCTTTTTTACTTTCGGGTTCTTGTACTTCTGATGTTTCTGCTGAATGAATCCAGGTGCTTTCACGAAAAAAAAACATCAGCTGGGAGTTGTAACACCACTACGATTGACCATGCGCTGAACTGCTGCTAGCTGAGAACGTCCTCAAATTTTCTTGCCTGCTTCACCGGCAGCCGCCGTGCGCGGTGCGCGCTAGTGCCGTTGACAGGCGACGCCACGCACCACACGCAGACGCTCCCATCACTGGCCTCACAGTCACATCCGAGCCAACTGCAGCCATTTATTTTTACCCCTCAGATCACTGACACCAGGGCCCCACGCGAAGGCTCATCGACCTCGTCCCTTCTTACCGCGCGGCACCCGGCTCGTCGTCGCAGTCAACCCGCGTCCGGCCAACCCCTCTTCGATCGAACTCGCCCACGGAAGGGCTAAACCTACACGTCACTGGCTCTGGGCCCAAATAAAATGTGGGCCCACATGGCATTGAACTTGTGGGTCCTCTTATATTGAAAATTATTTACCACCGCGCCACCCCGCACGCCACTTCCCCCCTCCTGCAAGCAGCCGACGGTGACGCGAGCGCCCAATCCCCAAATCCTGCGGCGCGGGGCTGGCGACGGCAAAAGCAAGCTTAAATTCCTCGCGGATTCCGGCGCGGCCCCATGGAGTTGAGCATCTAGGGCTGGTTCGGTTCGTCTTATGGATCCAGATGTTCTCGTGGAGCCGTAAGCAGTCCTCGCCCGCCTCGTCCTCCGGCCGCCGCGGCGGGGACGCATCCATGGAATCCAGCAGCCGCGGCGGCGGCGGGAGCGGGAGCGGGAGCGGGAGCCGCGGACGCAGCCCGCGACTGGAGCGCCGAAACGCGGCGAAGTACATCGACTACGAGGCGGCCGCGGGGGCGGGGGCGTCTTCCGTGTCGGCGTCGTGGTCGTCCTCGTCCTCGTCGGCGGAGCGGTCTCCGGGGATCCGCCCATCGCGCTCGCTCGACCTGGTCGCCAGGGGCGGCACGGACTTCCGCATCAGCGGCAGCGCGGAGGGGGAGGTCGACGAGCTCTGCCGCAGCCTGGGGTTGTCGGGGCCGGAGGAATTCGCCATCCCCGTTGCCGCCTGGGAAGCCCGCAAGGCGCGCTCCAGCTCCGACCTCACCTGCTCCCGCCCAGACTCATCGGCTCCTGTGGACAACCCCTGCCCCGTCGCCCGCTCCGTCTCCGCCCCCGAGGTCCAGTGTCCCGCGGCGCCTGTCTCCTTCCCCGACCCCATTCCCGAGGAGCCCTTCCACTCGTCCTCCACTTCCACCGCTACTGACTCGGTGGAGGAACCCACCGTTGCGGCATCAGAGGAATCCCCCAAGGCTAGCCTTACCGTTGCTGTTGTGGCGCCCGTCGCGGGCTTATCCCTCCTCTCGCCGAGGAGGGGAGGCGGGGAGGTCGGGATCCGGGGCACCCGGCCGCCTGTGCTCTCCCCGCCTCCGCCGATCACGGGACTCGCGCTGCCACCGGCGAGGCGGTCGTCTGTCACTGAGGTCATGAGCGGGTCGGCTTGGGACATTGTGCAGTCGTTTGCTCCCAGGGAAGAGCAAAATGAACTGGGAATGGCTCATGAACATTCTCACACGTCTCACAAGTCAGACACAGAGAAGGAGGATGAGGAGGAGGAGATCGAGGAGGGAGTAACTGGGGTTGAGGGGGAGCTGAAAGAGTGGAGGGTAGGAGAGACCTTTGAAGGCTTCACCGGGACATCCTCATTGTCGACAACGAATGATGACGACGCATCTAGCACGAATACAGAGGCTGTGTTCATCATCTCGCCAAATGGCAAGTTCAAGCGGAACATCAAGTCATGGATGCGTGGTGCACTTCTGGGAAGTGGCTCATTCGGGATGGTGTACGAGGGGATTAGCGAGTAAGTAGTAATGCTTCAGTTGGTATTTGGTTGTCTGTGCATCTTATGAATTGTTACTTGTCACGGAGTTATGCAGCCTGCTGTCTATTCTAGGCATATCTTAAGTTAAAAGTAGACCTATTATTTGCCTTACGTTATGGCTATTTTGATTAAAGATAAGCTTAGCTAGGCCAACAGCCCCTTTGCTAGAACAGGGATACAGCTCCATCATTAGTACCTAGGGTTTAAAGTACATAGCATTATATCATGAATTCTACAGGTAGAGTGCCAAACATCTATGTCGGGAAAATGTGTGTGTTGGTTGGTTTGGGGGTGGGGATGCTCAGCACAGTTCAGATGCGTGTTGGTTTGCTATTTCGTAAAAAACTTATTCACCTCATACAACATGGACATTGTGTACTGACAATATAATATGGTAATACAGTTAACTTTAGCCCTTCAAACCTTATGTATGTACTGTACCACATCTTGATAGCTTCTTGTGCTGGTGCGAATGCAATATGTGTAGAAACATTGGTAGTTGTGCATCCACGCACATTCTGTAATTTAGGGTAACTGGGCGAGGGAGCAGAGCAACGGAGGTGTTACTGTTGTAACGTGTCTGGTGTGCCATGTTATTTCTTTCCTAGAACTGCATAGCGAAATGTTGATTTGCTGATGGCATACTTCTCTACATGCTCTGACCATGATTACTGATAAGTCATAAAGCTCATGATAATCTGGGAAAACTGGGATGGAATATATTGTTTACTGAATGCTTTATCTGGTTTCTGTTTGGCTGATATAAAGAGAACTAAGATGGGCTTGAGGGAATTACTTTGGGTCTGGGAAAAATTATTGCATATGGTATTCCTATACGAAAGACAAAGGATACACTAATTTGACCGTTAGTGACTGAGCTTGATTCATATCCAACTCTTGCCATCAGTAGTCTGCTACAGTAGCAATGCTAGCATGTCCTAAAAAGAACCTTGATATTTGCTTGTTGCAATATTATGAGGTTTTGATTACCCCTTATACCCTTTTTAACAACAGTTAAACTCCACAAAAGGGAACCGCTAACCCAGAAGGTTTGTCCAACAAGCAGAATGCAAAGCAACATAAACAACCAGCAGAATATAACAAAACACTGCGTAACCAGCAGAACATATCAAACCATGACCTGTGATATCCATGTCCAGTCAACACTTCTCTTTTAGTGAAAATATTGTAGGGAGACTGGTTCAGCTCGGGGGATTTTTAGGGGTGACATAGAGCATATTTTTCATCTGATTATTAGAAGAAGTTTAGTCTGGCCTCTTAGATTAGTGTAAAGTATACTCTTCTTGTTTCTGCTGTACCATTTGAAAAGCATTTAATGTATTTCAATGCTATCTGTTATTGAATATTTCTACAGTGAAGGTGCGTTTTTTGCTGTGAAGGAAGTATCTTTGCTTGACCAAGGAAGCAACGCACAGCAATCTATTCTTGCACTCGAACAGGTTATAGCTGCTGTTCTTGATTTGTCAGATTATCAATCTTGTGATATGAACTGTTGTCTATGTCACATTTCACATGCTCTGGCATCTTCTGAAGCTATGTGTTTTATTGTTTATGCACAGCCCTAACTTTAAGTTTTTTGCTTGTTAGGAAATTGCTCTGCTTAGCCAGTTTGAACATGAAAATATAGTCCAGTATTATGGAACTGACAAGGTATTCCACACTCCTTTTGATGTTGCTTGGTTATGCATTTTGATTCTAAATTTATTTGATTTAAGTAATTGTCATATACAAAAATTGATTTATCTGTATATGTATATGTTAGCAATGATGTTCATTTCTCATATGTGTTCAACACTTCAATGCAGGAAGAATCTAAACTCTACATTTTTATTGAGCTTGTTACACAAGGTTCTCTTTCGTCCCTCTATCAAAAATATAAACTACGAGACTCACAAGTCTCTGCATACACACGGCAGATTCTTAATGGATTAGTTTATCTCCATGAGAGAAATGTGGTCCACAGGTATAAAGCTGTTACCCTTCTGATTTATGTTGGAAATAATCGGTTCTCATGAGGCTGTTGCCATGGGTGATAACAAATTGTTCTTTGAACTTCCTTTTCAACAATGAATAATGTGGAGCAGGAAAAATATGAGTTTTTGATCTCATTTGTCACGCATTTCTAATGTGAATAGCACATGAGGGAACAAGTCCGCTTTCCTGTACCTGCTCCATCTTAAGGTGGCATGCACCATAGACTCCTGGAGATTAAATAGGTTTTTTTGGCTCATAAGCAAATAAAGCTCTTTAATTTATAAGATTGTTGGCCTCAACAAAGCATCACCACACCATCATCTACGTCATCGTCAGCCATACGCCCTGGCCAAGCCTGACCTGCACCACAGCTGCCACACCTTCAACACTTGTGTTTTTATGAAAGGCTCTTGTGTTTTTAGTACCATGCAAGGCATTGACATAGAGCTATAGAGCAAAATTGATATTTCAAGTGGGTGAAGAAAATGAAGGAAAAGGAATAAAGAGGTTAAAATGTCAAATCATAGAATTACCGGTGTTTATAGTGGCAAATCCTAAATTACAATAAATTTAGTTCCAAGTCTTTGAATGCCACTCTTTTGAGTGGCAAATCCTCAATTGTCCCTTCATACAATAGCTTTGATTAATTGAAACAACTGCTTCATATTCAGAGATATCAAATGCGCCAATATATTGGTTCATGCAAATGGATCGGTAAAACTTGCAGATTTTGGATTGGCAAAGGAGGTTAGCCTTTTTTTTCTTCTACGATGTTATTTGCACTTCTTCAGATGGCATATTGTCTTATGTAGTACTTGTTTAATTTCAGATGTCTAAAATCAATATGCTGAGATCATGCAAAGGAAGTGTTTATTGGATGGCACCTGAGGTAAAGTTACACTTTAGCCTATGCTATCTACTTTTATTTATCCATCATTCTTGCTGGTGAGAGTCAAACTATTCTACTTTGATGTTATTTAGCAACATTTCAGTAATAATTGTGTGGTATCTCTTAAATAAGTGCTCATGTTCTAAATGCACCTTCTCACTTTCAGGTTGTCAATCCCAGAAAAACATATGGGCCTCCAGCTGATATATGGAGCTTGGGCTGCACTGTGTTGGAAATGCTAACCCGCCAGATACCATATCCTAATGTGGAGTGGGTATGTCATATTTCAACTTCACGCTTTGTAGTTCTCTGGTATTGATTTGCCACACAAAATTCGAAATAGGTTGCGCTGTTAACTTTTTTTACGTGTCAGACTTTGTTTGATGTATAGGATATTAAACTTTGGGATGGGAAGAATCTTGAGATTAATTTACAGAAAAACTTAAATTCTCTTTTCGACTTTGCAATAAAGATGCAGTAGGATGCTAACAGATTGCTGTCCTTTTTCCTTAAAGTATTCGATATTGGGATTTGGGATCTGTTCATGCATTTGCTGTTGCAGAACATGGGGAAATCATCACCTTTCCCGGTTCCAAGCCTGTAGCGTTTATACATATAGCTCTTGTAAATTGTAATTGGTACATATATCAATGATAACCTTGTGGCTTCAAAGTTTTGTGAATTAAATAAATTGGCCCTGCTGCTCATTGAGCCATTATCTCTCTTTTCCTTTCTTTATGATTAGGGTCAGACATTATTAGTGTGTGAGATCATTTTTCCATGAAATGTACTTCTTTCCAAATACTGTCCTCTCTAACTCATTTGAAATGTAACCTACTTGGGCCCAGTATTGATCTTCGGCTCTCTGCTAACGTTGCTTTGCTAATTGTAGACAAATGCTTTCTTTATGATTGGAAGAGGAGAACAACCTCCTATTCCCAGCTATTTGTCAAAAGAAGCTCAAGATTTCATCGGCCGGTGTGTGAGAGTTGATCCAGAGGAGCGGCCTTCCGCGTCACAACTTTTGGCGCACCCGTTTGTTAACAGGCCACTTCGATCTTCTTTTGATTCTTTGTCTCCTCCGACCAATAGGTCGTAGTATCGATAGTGGGGTCTCTGTTTGTGAAACCACGGCTCAGCTCCTTGACTGGTAAGCTGTTTATTTCTGCTAAGCGAATGGACAAGCTTCCTATATTTTCGCTTTCTCATTTATTTCGTTAAATTTAGTTTTGCACCATACTGTTTCATTTTATCACATAACCTATTGTTTTGCAGACCTTCATGATCACACTCATGGTGCCATAATTTAGGAGGATATAGTTGGACATGTTTATTCACATAGGATTGGTGAGTTTCAGCATTGACCATGTTTGTTGGATTGCTTGGGTATTTTTCCTTAGGCAAAGGTTTTGTTCTTGAGGACAGTCAATAGATTTTGTACAACCGGGTAGGGAAAAAGAGTGGGAATTGCCCGTGATGTAGGGTGGTCCGATGTTTGTAAATGTTTGACCTTATCATTCTTTACCCCTTGGCTTGTTGCTCAAAAATCAACCGGAGCATTGTATTACCTGGTGTTCCTTTTTTAGTGGATGGAAATTTGCCTCTCTTTTTTTCTGGTGTTATCATCTATGCCACAATTTTTTTTTGGCGATTCTTTTATTTGCTATATGTACGGGAAACCAACAAGAGTCGGTTTTATTTTCTCCTCTCTTCTTTCTTCCATATCAGCAGTCATCCCATATGGTAGGGTGAAGAGTCGACAGATGTCAGACGTGACACTTCGTTGTGTCACGCGTGATAACTGATGATGTGCAGGAGTGAATAAAAATAGGGACTGTTTATAGCTGTTTTACAATTAGACAACAATTACTTTTTAGATTTCTTCCATCCTCAAATAAAAGCAACCCTAACCTTAATTCTCTCGTACCTCCCGCACATGTTCTTGCCTCTCCCGTTGTTGCTATGGCCCTCCTCTCTTCCCCCATTCCGGTGGTTGTTGTTGCTGTCGTGTCCGACAGCCGATCAAGCATTTCCTTTAAATCCTCCTTTTATCCTAACCCTTAACCCTTCAGTGAGCCTGTCGTTCGCGTTGTCGTCGGTTACAATTCCACTAGCGACAACGCCTTTACATTGTTGCTAGCTTCAACTAGACGCGAGAGTCGCCTCTACCAACGCCTCCACCTCCATGTTGTCGTCGGCTCTGCCTCAACGCGAGGCTCGCCTCCGTCGGCACCGGCCTCTGTGTCGTCGCCGTCGCCGGCTCTGCCTTGACACGAGACTCGCCTCCACCGGCGCTGTCGTCGGCTCTGCCTTGTCACCACCTGATATGAAGAAGGGAGAGGAAGAAGAGATTTGGTGAGAAGATTTGAGTGCTATAGAATTGCAAAACAGTCATCTTACTGTTAGCAAAACCGTAAAACTAACTTTCTGTGGAGGTAGAATCGGCCATTGGCTCTTCAACTCCTCAATACAACAACGTACAGAGGTAATGATGTCAACTTTAGAGATTACATTTTCGTAGAGTCCGACTTCATGAAGAGTCAATTTTATTATTTGTCCTCTTGAACAATTATTCTGTGTCAGGATGAAAAGTTAGCTGATGTTAGGACTTTGTAGATATCCTAAGAACATAAGCTCTGTTAGCTTTTCTATGCTGTTGTATTTAGTGGTAACTTTTTATGTTGAGTCAGCTTAAAAATAATATGTTGTATGACTTGTTTTACTATCAACTATATGAAGGGGTTGAAGAGTAATAGTTGACTTTTTTTTTGTATATATTAGTTTATTTCAGGTCACGTTCGGTTTGCAACTGAATCCTTAGGTGCTGAGATGCAAACTGTAAACTAGAATGTCTGACGGGTCTGCTTGGTCTGTGACCAACTTAGCCATAACTATTAGGCTCTGTACCGTAGAAGCACTATGAATGTTCTTAATTAACTATTATTTTTTGCGCATGGAGGTCGCCCGCTAAATTATTGTGGTTTGACCAAACAAGAGCTAGTATCAGTTAATTTCTTCACTAAGTAGAGTATACTTTACTCAATTTATTGAATTAAGTGGAGTAAAGTTTGAAACATTTGTACTACTTGGCAAAACGTTCTATCGAAGGACTTATGGCCAGAAAATTTCCTGAGTGAAGCCTCGTTATCTCTTTGACCGTAAAAGGCCTGCTTGATAGCCGTTTTGTGGCTTATTATCGGTGCAATATTCAGAGCCTATTTTCTTCTTAAGTAAAGTCTAACAGAGTGTTTGGATGGCTGCTTCTATTTTCTGACTGTCTGATATTAAGCCATTTACACTCGAAAAACATTATAGATCGAAGCAGGCCATAAAAAAACCTATTATCTGTGGCCATCCAGACAGATAAGCAAAACAGCATCATGTATCTGCACCGCAAAAAAGAAAAAAACGACCGTGCCTGTAGTCTGTAGACTGTACTAGCAGCCATGGTCCATGACCATACGAAACGGATGACGGATTGGACGCCCACGATTCGAGCCCGGTCGCGGTCGCGTCTGTTTCGATCGTCTCGCGGTTTTGTCCGGCTCGTGAGCCGGCCGGACGTTTGACGGCTACACGCGCTGCACGCCCGCAAAACCCCAAAAGAGAGAGACGCCGCTTTGGCACCACCCGGAAAATCAAACCGGGAGCACGCGTCCCGAAGCGCGCGCCCTCGGCTTCGGCACCTTGCACCGCCGCGACGCGCCGCACGGCAAACCAAGCGAAATCCTGACGAGCTGATAAAAAAGAGCAGTAATCGCGAGGGGTAGCGGCCGCGCTTATTCCGGCGCAGGGCGCGACACGCGGTTGCACGCATGCTCGCATCCCCACCTCCAACCCACCCGCATCACCACGTACTCCACCGCTGAAGGAAGCAGCAGCCAGACCGAGAGACAGGAGAGGAGCCTAGCTGGCTAGCTAGGGCTCGCGCGCACGCGGCGCCCGAGGATCTGGGCCGGAGCGAGCCCTCGGGCGACGCGCCGGAGGTCGCCACGGATGAGGACGGCGCAGCAGCAGGTGTCGGCGCCGGGGTTGGTGCGCGTGGACCAGGCGTCGCCCGCGTCCAGCTTCCGCGAGCTCGACGACGCCTTCCTGCAGGTCAGTCAGCGTCTCGGCGACCAAAAACCACGTCAAGTAGTAGCAGCGTGCTTTTTTTTTCTTTCTGCTGGTTGGGTCGCGGGACTGGGGATTAATGGACCGGTGATGGCTCTGCTCCCCCCTCGGAGCTCCAGCGCCGGCCGGTCTAGCGGAGCGGCTCTGCTCGTGACGGTCGGCGTGGCGTGCTGGGTTTCGTTCTTCTTCCTCTGTGGCAGATGCTCGAGTGATCCCTGCATGCGTTCTACAGGCTCATGCCTTCTGTTTCGGGTTTTTAAATCGCATGATCCATACGCGAGATGTTTGGGATATGATACTCTGATTTGGCATCGTCGGAATGAAGTATTTGAGTTGATTTGTGGTGCTAATTAACTGTTCTATCACTAGCTCTCCCCTCACTGCTAGTTCAAAATCCAGTGTTTGTGCATTTGATATTATTCAAGCATGAGAACCATGCAATTGCAGCAATTCACTTAAGAGAGCAACATTGGAGTAATTAGCTGCCGAGTGAATTCTGTGTGGGGCGTGGCCATGCGAGATTTTCGGGGTAGTTTGTACTGTTTTGGGCTATTTTGGACTGGCATGTCATAGCCTCATAGGTGAGGTAGGAATTGTGATAAAACTAGACCGAATGGGAGGTTGAGATACGAAAGGGGATCTTGCACATATGATGCCATGTTGAAGTCACACAAATTCGTATCAGTTAGCTGATATGCATGTGATACTAAAGTATATTTTGTTGATTTAATATTTTCCAATATGCTTAGAAGTGGTTGCATGGGATTGATAAGTTAACAATTGCCCATGCCGGGTTATTTTTCTGGCATCAATTGTCAACTTAGTCCTTGTGCCGTTGTGCGTGCTCAATAAAATCAGTAAAAAAATTACAGTGCTATGGCTCACTCTTTAACTCATGACAAAATTCAACGAAGTCAGTTTGGACATGGATGTGGTGCTTTCCAATTGTTGCTGCAGTACTTTGGGACGTACGGTGGTGTACATTTAGACTACAACTCTACGACAAACTTTATAGAATTTTAATATGTACATTTCGTACAGCAAATTTGTGAGTAATAAACATGAGATATACATTCTGTTCAACCATTTAAGATTTATTAAATTGTGCACCAAATGGAGTGGAATGTAGCTAACTTCATTTGGCATGAATGGCAATTGTATTGCACTGGGTGTGCAACTCAAAAATTTGAAATGTACACCTGTGCTGTAGTACTAAATATGCATCCTAAACACAACTACAAATGTGCGAAGTAACTACTACAACTACAAATGTGCGTAGTAACTACTAAGTATAGACTGTATAGTGTAGCTCTCTCATTCTATTTTTTTATATATCCATATGGCAGGTACTTACCAACACACCTTTTCTGTTAGTTATCCCTCCATTGAAAATGCATTTTTTGTTGTTCATATACCTCTATGCTAACTACTTGCTTTGCTTGCTATCCCGCTACGTAAACCAGAACAACTTCTCTCTTACTTTTAGTTTTATTTATTATTTTGGCTTCTTTCTTTTTATTTATGTTTTTGTTTCAGACAAAAACGAAAATCTGGCTTGGTGAAGTTCTCCATCTTAGATTTGATAAAGACATTTTAATTGCAGACCTTCTAGGTGACGGAGAGTTGCTGTAAGATTCTTGTTTCTTCACCAGTCCTCCCTATAGGAACAAATGCAGTGTATAATTTTTAGTATGTGTATTTATCAGCAGTGCATGCAATCCTAGTAATTGGTATTACTTCGTAGGCTTCAGTTTTCGGTGCTGTAATGTGCAATTAAAGAAATCTTTGTCAGTGATTGATATACTTCAGCTAATACTAATAGGTAAGTTTGGCTCTTTGCAAGTGTAGGCCTGCTTTCACATAATTAAGCCAATTGGTTGGAAAAAATAAAGCTTAACGCTGCCAAATTAATTCCATATAACTCCAATCAACAGAAATTGTTGTGCAGCAAGTGATTCAGTTCCATAGTTTTTCATGGGAAACACTGATTTTGGAGATGTTTTGTCCATCGACAGCTGCAGATTGTCTCAGCAGATGCATAGAAGTAATTTATAGTTCCAGCAGCAACGAACAAAACTACTACTAGCTGTTATTCCTTCTTCTGTTAAAAAAGTCAGCTCTCTGCCTGTGAATCCCCCTAGGCTCGGAGTTACTGTTATGGCTTTCATATTATTGAATTATGCATCTATTTTCTTTCTCTAGAGAAACTGTGATACTAGCTAGCTTACTTTCTATGGAAAAATACTATTGATATTTGAAGTAGTTTCATATTATGACATTTCTTTATTTCCTTGACTTTTGATAATGTTTCTTTGATATACTCTGCTTGTTATATGCATGCTGGCAGGTTTCAAGTCTCAAAAGTAATATGGAAAAGGCTACTGAAAAAGAACAAAGAACAATTCAAGCAATCAAAAGTGTATATTTATGAGAGAACATCTTTTGGTAAAAGCAATGGGAAATATACACCCTATCCAAAAGTCGACTCATTTCTGAAGGTATTGATCATTGCATGTTTCTCCTCTTAGCTGTTTAGTTCAGTTGTTATCTTGATTTTAACTTTAAGCACAATAGTTTTGATTAAAGTGAAATGAAAAAACCTTGAAAATAACAGTAACATATCCTGCTGGCCTGATATTTCTTTTCTTCTGGAAGGGCACTTACAATATATTTTTTGCTTTCCAGATATGCCAAATCCTTGGGTTAGCTGGAATTGATTTGTTTACCCCTTCCGACGTGGTTGAGAAAAGAAATGTTCGGAAAGTCTGTATGTGCATACGTTCGCTATCTAAAAAGGCTGGGATGATGGGCCTAAATGTAAGTCCTAGATTTAGTTGCAACCTATTTAAACAATGCCATTCAGTTAACCAATTATTGACCAATATATGCTGTAGTTTAATATAAGTGTTTCTGCTCCCTGGTGACAGGTACCTGATTTTGATATTGTCACTCACACAATAACCATGCCCAACTATATTGTTGGAGGCATCCGCAGAAGTCTGGAGCAACCACAATGCTGTTCATCTTGTTCGAGTGGACACAGTCCGCGTGCCAATTCTAAAGTATTACATCGTCAGGAAAATTCTTTGAAATAATTACTTTTATTTTGCATGCTCTTACTGACTTATCATGTATTTAAAATCAATATTATTCATTTTAATGTCCATTTTCCACAGAGCATATTTGGAGAACAGAACGATCAACAAGGTGACACTCATTATGACTCTGATGAAGCAGAGAGCAGTCTCTTTGTGCTAGAACCTGAGGACTCAGTTGATGAAGACAATCTTTCTGAGCTTTTGCAATTAGGAAATCCCCCCAAGGAAGAAAGGGAAGGCTATGGAGATAGTGGACATGACATGCCTGAAGAAAAGTCACTAGCGGAATCAGTGGGATCTCTTGACTTTGGTGTTATGGACTCTGATTCTGCGGATTCAACTCCTGTTCACAACAAACAACTGTTTTGTTCTACTCAATCTCTAACTGACCAGTGTTCAAGAACTAGAACAACTAAATGTTCACTAAGCTCAGACGAGTCAGACTCCATAACTAGTAGTCATTTAGAGTTTGACAGTAGGAAGAATGATTTGGATGCTCCCATGGTCACAGTTTCTGAAAGGATTCATGACAGACATGTCGAACCTTCAGATTATTCTATTCAGGGAAATGGCAAAAGACTTGCTGGTCATCATCCAAAAGAAGAAAGTGAAGACCAGCAAAAGGAAACTAGCACCGTTGATCAACATTGTGATGTTCTTACCTGTGATAGGGAATCTGTATGTTCAAGTTGCGAAGAACCCAGATTTGGATTAAATGGAGAGCCATCTAAGTTGAGTCTCAATTCTGAGTCATATTCAGGTTTAACCCCAAGGCATACTACAGGTGGCCAATTGCCAGCAGTTTCTGTAGATGGTAGCGCAGGTCGAGGGCTGAATCATGAAATCGGCACAAGGGATCACATGGTACCTCCTGATATGCTAAATTTAGATCTTATAAGTACCACGATAGCGCGTTAACATTTCTCTTTCCATCCAGGATGCTTCCAAATCTGAAGACAAACAGGTGAAATCAGAAGAAACAGCTGAAGAGAACAGCAATGCTGGAAGGACTGGGAATGATGCTCCCAAATCAGGGAAAGGGGTACTAAAGTCAGTTGCTGGAGGAATTACACTCCTTGCTGCAGTGTTCTTGATAGCTCACCTCAGGTATCGTATCATGTGAGCATTAGATAATCTGACGCTCAGGACATTACTAGGTCTTCTGAAACAATCCATTTGTGCTGCAGGAGAAGCAAGGGGAGAAGCTTCACGGCAATCATACCTTCACTCTCTGAAAAATCGATTCAGAGCGACCAAAGGGCAAAGAACGTAGATAAAGGAAAGGCTGCTGCTGTGTATCCCGGGGAATGGCTAAATGTTTAGTAAGATGGACGTGCAACTTAATCAGGCGTAATTTGGAAGTCTATGCATACCCCGTAAATCCATATACCTGAGGAGAACACCTTCAGCTTCTTGATACGGATAGGGCTTAAGTATTTAAAAAGAGACACTTAATCTTAACCTAATTTGGTTATATAAGTTGCGTCAAGTGACCCCAAATTAGAAGTGATAATCATGTTCTTTCCGTGTAAAGAATTGTATAGGTGATTAATTACTATTGGCAATAATGTAATATTCAGAGTAACGTCCTGTATAGTAGCTTGAGTGAGATCTTGCAGTGTGTTGCACTGTGCAGTGTGGCTGCCGAATTGCCATGCGACAGCCTAGATCAAGCACATTGATAGACGCCATGGAAACCGGAGAACGCATCGCGTACCTGTCCATGGGGTACTCCCGTTGCACCCGAACTATTCCAGCCATTGGATGAAAAATATAGGCCCAGGATCGAACTGAACATAGAGTTTTCTTTTCGGAAAACTCTGCCAATCGATCAACAGATCCGGGACACGATCGGCCATCTTCATTCATAGCAACGCATTTTCTCTTCTTCCTCATCTTTCTACCAGGAGCTCCACTCCATGCTCCTCCTCCAAATCTGAGCTCACCACTACTGGTCATCACCTTGTTGTGGGCGACCGCTGCTTCGTCTAGTCCTCCGCCTCTACTGGTGTGGCGTTGTTGGAGCTCGAAAAGACCTTTCACTACGCTGTCGAGCTCTGGGAAGATGGCGGGCTACGGCGGACGGGCCAAGGTCAGCTAGATCTGGCGATGGCGGGGCTCATAACGTTTGGATTCACGTCGAGGAGCCTGGAGGCCACGAGGCTGGTGCTCTGGATGTTGATGATGAGATTAGCGATCTGAGGATTTTGATGTTACAAAAGTTGTGTCTACTTGCCACGGAAGTGTATTTTTGATGTTGCATACAAGTGAATATTATGCTGCATAGATTGCAGGCATGTTGCATACGTGTTTTTTAGTTGTTGCATAAGTTAATATTTTATGTTACATATGTTAGTCATTTATGTTATAAATATTGCAGTCATTTTTCCATGCGATGTTGCATCGGATGGAAATTTGTTGCATATTACAAAAAATATTGTTTCATGTATATATTTGAAATGTTGCGGATGTTGCAAGTGTCTTTTGCACATTTTTGCCTAACCGTAAAATATTGCTACAATGTTGCATAGGTAAAATATTTTGTACATACTTTAATATTGTAACGATCGAATGCCTCGCCCACTTAAGTAGGATCGGACGGTCAAGGAGGCGGCCGATTAGGGATTCCCATCACTCAACGGACACCTAGGACTCACCTTTTTTAGCGGAACTAAACATAGAGTTAGTCAAGAGAAGGACATATAAGAATTGAATCAAGACTCAAATTAACATACACATGTAGGGACCGTTGAAAGTGCATCTAGCTCTTAAGCGTGATTTTAGTAATTAATAATATTTTTTATGGACTGATGGTTTTCTTGAGTTGGATTCGAGATTATGTTCCATAGGTGATGTATGAATAATATTGGATGGATTCATATGATGAATGCCACACAACAAGATATGCATCATGATCAATAAGTTTAAGAGGCGAATGTTATGTAATCAAGAAGAGGTGAAAAAGTGAAATTCTATGGATCATAAATAGGCTCAAGGTGTGAGCCAAAGTGGATCATGGTAAAGATCAAGAGAAGATGAAGGTTAACCATGGTGGAGTTCAAGGATGAACCCAGGACGATTACACATAGCTTAAAGGACTTGTGATCGTGTGATCAGGTGGATTTGATAATCAATTGTATCATTGCATTTTGCAAACTAACTCAGTTTTCTATGTATGAGAAAAAGTGTGTGCTGGTTAGGTACCATATGGTGAGATGACATTAACTGGATGATCTTGATGTTGAAGAGTAGATGATATCAAGAGTTGGTGGTCATCAAGTAAAGAAGTACAAGTTTATGTATGGACATGTGTTTGAAGCTTGCGGTTCATCACGTGTGGATGGACAAGTACGAATGATGTCAGGCGAAAGCTTCCCATAAGGGATTATGGGGGAGTTATATGAAAAACTTCACTAAGCAATGGTGATCAAGATGGTTCTGCCTTAGAGCATGAATGATTGTGTTCATCAAGGCTCAAGTAGAATGCGCAAGGCGAAGGTCTACCTAGACTAGATTTTCCTAGATTGATCGGTCTCAAGGTGTTTCGTGGGAGAGCGGATCATAGAATAGATAGCCGTACTATCATGAGAGCTATCGGACGAGCAGCTTGATCATGTCGCTTGTTGAGTGTTCAAACTATTGTATAAGTTGCATGTAGTCGTGTTCTCGATGTGTCGGGAGAGCTAGAAGATGGGTTCTAGTTTTCTTGGAGGTTCCGAGCCGTGAGTGCTCCGAGGCTCCGACTGGTGTTTGGCCTTTTGAGTGTGCCTGCTTGGTGGCTTTGGCTTTTCCCCTCAGAAGAGGTGTTTTGAGTCGGGCGATTTGACCCGCCTCAGTAGAGCGGTCTGACCGGCCATTGTCCAGAAACTCTAGGAGAGTTGTTTCCGGACGTTCTGAACTTGGGTCAACGAAGCCAAGTTTTTCTTTCGGAGGGTCCGGACCATGGTCTAGAGGGTCCAAACCAGGAAACTTGTGCCTTGAGTGTGGAGTTCTCAGAGGGTCTGAGATCTGCCCCTAGAGTGTGCCTCTAGAAGAGGCGGTCTGATCAGCCCTTATAGGGCAGTCTAACTGGCTTAGGCACGGGTGCTCTGAGATGTTCATTTTCGGATGTTCCGCACTAGGTATTAGTAGCGATGTTTTTCTATTGGAGGTTCCACATAGTTCTTGTTCGGAGGCTTCATGTGAACATCTACTTCGGTGAGGTTGAGTTTTGCCTCTAGAGTTGGTCTCTAGTAAGGGCAGTTTAAACCGGCCTTGTGAGGCGGCTGAAAGCAATCACAGCACGGAGGCTTCGGGAAGTCCTTTCCCAAAGAGTCCGGACAAGGCAACAAAAGATGCTTCATTTCTTAGTGATTCTGTACAGTCAATGTTTAGAGGTTCCGAATTCTTTTTGTGTTTCAATGAGTTTGGCCCAAAGGGTCTATGTGGAGTTGGTCTAAAGACTTCGGGCAACAAAAACTTAGTGTGTTGAGTGCCCAGAGGTCATTTTCTGACCGTTGGAGGGGGTCGATATGACCGACCCATAAAGGCAGTTTAAACCTTCAACACGGCAGAAACTCTAACAACTAGTTTTTGCGGGTTGACTATAAGTGGCCCCCTTAACCGAGGTGGGAGAGTTGCTACTGCCCTTAGGATTATTTTTTGAGTCCTTCTGGTGTTTTCCTCCACTTAATAGCATCTCGGGCATGAGTTGCTCATGGTGAGGTGTGAGAGGGAGTTGTGCATTGTGTTGCATTGGAGATTGCATTGGTTGCCTTGGTTTGAACGCTCCGCATTGATCGTGTTTGAGTGGAAGTCCGAGAGCTTGTTACTCTTGGAGACCACCACCTCCTAGACGGCTTGGCAGTTGCGAGCTCGATGATCTCTTCAATGGAGGTTGTGAAGAGGCTCGAGGAGTTGTAAGTGGTTGTGGAGCTCACCATCGCCGGAGCGGAGAAACGAGCTAACCAAAGTGAGCGGTTCTTGCTAGAGGCAAGGGCCTTGAGGAAAGAGCTCGATTCGAAGGCGGCTTATTCTTTGGAGCGAGCTTCCTCGACGGAGAAGTAGGATATCGATGGATATCCTAACTGCGAGAACAAACATCGTTTGTTTAATTGTCTCCTTTCTCGCAATTTATATTCATGAAATTATCTTGTGTAGAAATTGCCATGCTTACTTGTCACCCTAGGATTGCTTGACTCATCTTAGACTTAGGTTGTTAGTGCACTTAGTTGAACCTCGTTGCTTTAGATTTTGAACTTGTGCAAAATCGATTAGTTAATTTCCGTATTAGGATCGGCCTAGATCATAATTACTTTTAAAACGCCTATTCACCCCCTTCTAGGCCTAGATTTTTTTTGATATCAATTGAATACAGTATCAGATAAAGATAGTATTCCCGGATACGGATATGAATATGGTACAAGTAGTATCCGATTGTATTCGATATTATCCGTCTTTCCTTAGATATATTTAGATAATTATTTGAATATTATTCGGATAGTATCTGAATTGCTTTTTTGTTTGCATATCATAGTATCTAAATTACTAACTATTTAACCCCCTCCTCCTCCCTAGTGTTTCATTTTTCACAGAAGATGGATAATTTTATTTTTAAAAGGTAGAACCTATGAAAGACTTCTTGAACATCCATTCAGTTTTGAAAGACTTCATGTGTTATTTTGTATTATCATCATCTATCGATGCACTTGTTGAATTAGTGTTAATTTTACTTCCGGTTGATTTTTTTTGTTAAAATGCTACATATTGATGCATTTTGGACATGTATGGCTGATTGTTCTATGCAGCGGTGAAGCTAGGATTTACCTAATGAGTGGAGCAACTTAAATGCAAAAAATTTATAACATCAGAAACCTACCAAAAGTACAATGCAAATAATTGAATAATGTAAAATCCCAAGTACATATAATGAATTAAGTTGATAGTTTATGGATGAAAATAAAATTTTTAACCTTGATTGCACAATTTCATGCATTTGCATCCAATAGGATTTAACCTTGCTCTCTCATCTTTTCGTTGCATTAAAATTTTGAACAATTATGGACACATAAAATTGGTAAGGAAAATGTCCTCCAAGAATCCTTCTATATTCCATAGGTCCATTCCAAGAATCCTTCTATATTTCAATGATGCCGACGAGCATCAGTCGCGCATCCGCCCATCCTCCACTTGAGCTAGAGCTCACACCACTCCAAGCCGTGAGTAGCCAGCCACCCTCATATGGCGATGTGTTATTGGCCATGGAAAGAAGAGAAAGGAGAAAGATGTGGAGGAGGGAAGAAGAAGGAGATGCCGACTACGAGGAAGGAAGAGGAAGAGGGAGTAGAAGATGGAGGTGCTTGCTGCGTAGAGGATAGAGGATGGAGAAGATTGTGCCGGCTGTCCAAGGAAACCTAGCTGCAAGTAGGAAGAAGACGAGTCCGTGCTGAACCCATAGCCGTAACCCGTCGCCATCGTCGTTGAATTTCTTGTGTCCAAGCATCTAGGGTAACTACTTAATGCTTGTAGGTGTGTTTCCTTGGTGTAGATGCAAGAGATTGTGATGTTTAGGCGAATTCGGCAGTTGCTAGTTGTATGTTTATCATTAGGGCTGATCCTTTCGGGGCACGATTCGATGACCTTCCGCCGTTTATCATGTGTTGGTCCCAAAAGATGAATCGTAGTCCTTGTTGGAAGTTTCATCTCAAGTGGTAGTTTTCCCTTTTACAGTGAGCTGTTGGGGAGATAAAGCCCAAATACAGCTGCTGTCTTAGACATGTTTAAATTAAAATGTGCAATTTTCCTTAATGCAGATGGGTATGTTAATATGATAATTAAATCATTAGCCCCATGTGAGAATTGTTGCATGCAAGTCAAAGAACCTCGGAGGATCGAGTATTGTTGCTAGCCATGTCATTTCAGTGTATAATCCCTGCACGTCTTTCCCATGATGAACATTGAATCTTAATTATACCTGAATAATGATACACCTTGTTAACATCTAAACGATCCTAACTTACATGTGTAAAATGTCATATGCACGTATGGATGCCATTACTACTCTAATCTAACTGTTATTAAGATGAATCAATTGAGTAAGCCTTCATTCTTAATTTTAATTATGAAACTGAAGCCTCTCCTTAGTTGCATATTCGGATCATGCATGCATCCATATCATAGATTTATCCATAACTAAGGTTATATCACAACTAAAGCTAAACCAAAATATAGAATGAATAAATACATGCTTATGTTAATTCTATACTTCATTTTAATTCATACATTTTTACATTTAATAAAAGAGATGCTTAGACTTGATTTGCTCTCTTGGAGGTTATTTCCATCTTATTGGTGTTTCCGCTATCGAATTCGCTCATGAGCGAACTTGGATATGATATGCATCTTCACTCAGCTTTCAGACAAGCATGCAGCTTTGTTGAAAATATATTGGATGACTATGTTTGTTTACATGATTTGTTAATTATGGATTAATGCTTATGATGGTCGTCCTAGCACGATTAGGAATTGACTATGCTTGTTTACATGATTTGCTTATTATGGATTGATGCTTATGGTCATTTTCCTAGTATGATTAGGAGTTGGTTGCCGTCCATGACCAATATGGTTATGACATTGAAACCGACTAATCAAATATTGGAACACTTAATAAGTGAGATGTGAGAGCCGGAAACTAATACCAACAAATGGACCGTCAGGCGGTAGCTTAGTCAATACCGGGGTCATTCGGATCTTTTCCTTCACGGCAGGAGCGCAGTCGGTGGCAATGGGAAATGGTAATGGTAGACCAACCATGCACCAACAATCCCACCGGAGCACTTCCATTTGAGGCTAGGTGGTGTTACCCTACCTCAAATCCACATTAGTTGGGATTTCGGTGGCGTACCCTATGCCTGACTTAAAGATGTTGAAATGAAAATTGTTGTGATGATGGTTCCCTTGTGTTCAGATCTGGGAATGAATTGGATTGAATTGTTTATCAAGTGGTTATCTTGATTTAAATGAATATGTAATGTTATGTTTAACTTGAACCTTGAATTATTTATTAAGTGGTTATCTCGATTCAAATGAATATACCATGCTATGTTTAACTTGAGCTAAATTGTTTGTGTAGTCATTTATTATTTCATTCCATGTTTAAGTGAATTCAAATGAACATATAATGCATCTTGCGAGTATGAAAGTACTCATTGGAATTCAATTCCTGTAGGTGATTTGGTGTAGATGATTATCACATTTATCACTTGCTTCATTTACCAAGTTGGTTGTGATCTTGAGGGTATTTTGTTGGCTTTGATGATGGTTTCATGGACTATCAGGTTTTATGTTTTGTATATGTTTCTGCTGCTGAATTGAATGTACTAATTTGTTAATAGTGACCTTGGGTCTTTTGCTTGTAGTTATCTAAATTGCCTATATGTAAGGGATGTTGTTTATTACTTCTATAAATCTTTTTTTAGAGTTTATGTTGTAATTATCAAGTTGTTGATGTATCGCCCCATACACCATGTGTGTATAATTTGAAGTGTATGGGGGCGACAGTAGAGTTGGTGTCGGTCTCTTGTGCGTTCATTGAATATTTTAGTTGACTGACCCGCTAACCGTGATGTGATTGCCAGCTTAGCAGGGTGTCGACTTCCTGTGCTGGGCTCTTGAGTGACCCACTGGCTACGTACTTCGGTTGGCTAGGTTAAGGTGTGGGCACAGTGGTCGAGCTCTTCTAAGTAGTTATGGTTAGCGATGCACGAGACGAGCGCCAAGGCTCTATAGGGTACTCTTGACTAATGTACGCCTTTGTCCGGCTTGACCAACGGTGAATGCATATGACGTGTGGTAATCGTATGATATGTTGGTTAAGTGTCGGACAACCCAACTGTGTGTATGTATGCTGTGTTGGGTGGTTACTCAGACATACAGGCGACACATCACTCTTGAATCTAATTAAATCCCGGGCCCCGACAAATATAAGTTCAAATATGAAATATTCTTACATGAACAAAAGTAACATAAATTAAAGATTACAATTCTATTTAACTTTATGCTTTCTCATAGTCAAGAAAGTATCAATTATATTATCATCACTTACTTTGGAGGAGACATCTCGCTCAATAAATTTGACCATACAATTGTTCAAGATAATGTGACCCATACTATTTCTCAAGTTAGTCTTCACGAGATTTATTGCAGAAAATACTCTTTCAACACTTGCCTTCGCCATCAGTAGAATCAATACCAATTTGAGAGTAAGCACACCAAATCACAAAGCACATGCTTTTTTGTTTCAATAAGCTTAATAGAGAGCTCACCAAGATTACTTAGATATTTGAACCTATCATTTTTTCTCATGTGATCAACGAAGTTATCAAATTGGATTTCAAGTCTCATCAAATCCATGCTTGAAATATCCTTGGGATAAAACTCAGCAAGTTTAAGTACTTTGTGTTCTTGGGATAAAACTCACGTCAAGAAGCAAATGAATTGAAGGGGTTCAATGTCGGCATGCAAACAAGCAACTCCGTATTAACCTCATAAAACCGATCTTCAAGTTCTTGACTAATTTGATCAATCACGCCAGGATATATATACTTCTCTTCTAAAATGATCATCATTTGTATGTTTTGGGTGAAACCGGACCGATCTTCCATGAGGCACATAATTACCATCCCATATAGGAATTTCAATGCCATGTTCATTACAAATTGATATAACATTTCTCTAAAGAAACCCTTCCCACCCATGATACCTCATATGTTGCATTCTACAATTTGCCAGCTTACAAGTGACATTGCATTAATAATATCTTGGTCTCTCTTTTGCAAAGAATGAAACAACTTATTTGTGTATCCAAGAATGACAAGCATGAAGTGTGCACTGAAAATAAATTCAAATGACTCAAAGGCTCCAACCATAGCACGTACTCTTGACCATTCACTCATTTGTGAGGGATCTTTTTCAATACTTATTAGTACTTCGCGGGTTCTAGGTTACATACCAATGATGTGCAATATATTTTTATAATGAGAACTCCATTGAGTGTCACCGGACCTAGCCAACTCCATCTCTTGATTTAATCCACTCCCACTTTCAATTTCATCCAATTCTAGTGCTTCCAAAACTTTCTAAGCTCTAACATTTCGAAGCATGTCACGGTGCTTACAAGAAACTCCAAAAATATTTAGCAAGTAAGAAATTTGATCAAACAACCGCACACAATCATCATTATCCTTGGCAACAACAATAAGAACCAACTGAAGTTGATGTGCAAAACAACGGATGTGATGTAATGAGCAGAAGGAGACTCTTTCATGATCAATGTCTTCAACCCTTTAATCTCCCCTTTCATGTTACTAGCCCCATCATATCCTTTCCCACGGATTTGAGAAGTGCATCATTGCTATTCCAATTTCCCCAACCACTTTTAACAAAGCTATCAAACCCCTTAGTTTTTGCTTTGGACAAGTAACGCACCAAGCAGAACACGACATCCTTCTCGACACTATATTCAAGCCAACTTTTGTATCTATGAAACCAAATAATACTAAGTGGTGATCTCTGCCTCCAATTACCCTTGTTGGGAAATTATATATATAAGGTTGGCATGAATCTTTTAGAATATATGCTCTCCAAACTACATCTTGATCATTGACATGATAGCTTGCAATAGGCATCCTTTTCCATGAGTCATGTGGAAGGAGCTCAAGATCATAAACCCTTTCTTGATTCAGAAAGTCTTGTTCTTGCTTTTTTCCCTTCAACCTCAATCGGAACCATAGGTGGTTCTTGTTCTTGATTTTGCCCTTCCACCACAACTAGAATCGGAGGTGGTTCTTGTTCTTCATTTGCCCTTCAACCACAACTAGAATCGAACGTGGTTCTTGTGCTTGATTTTTCCCTTCAACCACAACCAGAACCAGAGGTGGTTCTTGATACATTGTGTCGGCGGAATGGGACCCACGGTCCCCCGAACCGCCGGCGCAGGCCAACCAGAGGCCACAGGGCGTGACACGTGGCGGCCTTATCGGCAAAAGCCCCGCTGGAGAAGCAGGTGGGCCCGGTGGACAAACCCGGGCACTCGGGGGATTCCCCCGAGTGCCACGTTCGTGCGAGCCATCTAAGGGCCTTGCGGTCCCAAGGGTCCAAGGCCCAAGAATCAAGGAAGCGATCGGGGCCCTCTCCCCGAGCGACCGGCATCCCGCAAGGCGTGGGCCCAGAAGAGTGCTCGGGAGGGTCCCCGGGCGGACCCCCCGAGCACCTCCCCCGAGCGGAGTCCCGAGCGACCCCCCGACGGACGCTCCCCGAGCGCCCGGGGTCGGCCAAGGCAGTCCGGGACAGCTGGCGCTCTCCGAGGCCGAAGGGGCTGCTCGGGGGAGGTGGCGCTCGGGGGTCGTGGGGCCCCCCTGTGGGGCCCTCCTCCGGGCTGCCGCAGCAGTGAGCTGGCTTCTTCCATAAGCCTTAGTCCCGGCAGAGGCATTTAATGCCTGTCATTCAGGCATTAAATGCTAAAGTCCCGTATGGGCATGATATCGATCAGGCCAGTCCCATCCCCGCAGGGCAAATCCCTTTTTGCCATAGCCCCTGTCAGGGGATGGGGTCCGTCTGACAGGGTTGTTGACCGGCCAGGCGCGCTGCCCCGCGCGCCCGCGTCGCTGTCACCCCTTTCCGCCCCTTTGGGTCAAATCACCGCGCGCCTCGTGGCCCGCGTTTGGTCGCTGACGTGCGGGCCCAGGGGCGGATACTTCACCGACTTAGTCAGGAGGGGCCCGGCAAGCCTCTCTTCGCGGGTCCCGCTGAGCATAAAACTGTCAGCCCCCCCCCCGGGCGGAGGGCATGGCGAGAAGACACGCGGCGCGAACACCGGCGCGGCGCATTAAATGAAGAGGTAGGCGTTTCCTTAGCGCTCACGATACCAGGTGCCATAGCCTTTGCTTGGCCTCTGTGGTGAACCCCCGGCTATATAAGGGGAGTTCCCAGACCATGCAAAGGGTTCGGATTCCAGAGAGAAAAAGGGGGCGCTGGTTAGATTTCTTTATTCGGTATCAGAAGATCAGCTAGCCTGTTTGTAAGGAAGAACACCCCTGTAATCTTGATAGGATCAATACACCCACAACGAAGCAGGACGTAGGGTATTACACCTCCGGGTGGCCTGAACCTGGAAAAATCCCTGTGTCTCCGGCATCAAGCATCATAACCACCCTCATCCTTGAAACGCCATCACCGGCTCATAAGAAAAACTCTATATCGCCCCCGGCCGAACCAACAAGGGGGTCCATGAATGGACCACCGCTAGAGACGTTTACTCGTCGACACATTGCAATCTTTTTTATCTTAGCCTTATGCTTCCGAAAAAGAGATACGGTGTCTTCGTCCCTCTTAATTGTGCACAATTCTACAATCACAAACGGACAAGTTTACGATTCCTCTTTATTTTCAACAATTCCAAAAACTATAATCACAAGTTGATCCAAATAAATTCCTAATTCCTCTTCAGTTTCAACAACTACAAACTACATTTACAATTGATCAAGATAAATTCACCATTCACTTCATTTTCAACAATTCTATAATCTATAATCACAACTTGATCAACATAAATGGACCATTCCCTTTATTCTCAACAATTTTACTAATTAGAATTATAAATTATCAAAATAAAATTATACATTCATCTTCACCACAATAAAAATTCACCTCACCTTTGCATTGTCACCTAGTCCTGTTGTAGTGTTGTCAGTCTGTCGCGATGCCGCTTGTACCTGTGGCCGGTCTGCAGGTGCCACGGTGCGCCCTTATCCCCTAGTACCGTCGTTAGCTACTGCTGGAGCCGCCCTGCTACGTTGAACGCTGCCCGCCTGCTCGATTGCCCTCGCGCGCCGCAAGATTGAGCATGCCGCACAGAGCAAGCGGTAGCTACCGTCCTCCGCACCCGCAGGCAGGTCTCGAGGTCCTCCATCAATGTTAGCACGCGGCTAGCCGCTGCCCGCTTCCCGTGGTCGCCTCTCACCTGGGGTTTCCGCCTTTCGTGGCCGATGAAGTGCAAGCAGTCTCTGGTTGGTAGGAGAATGGGCCAATAGCGAAATTCATGAAGCCCGGTGTGGACCATGGAAAGGAGCTTGGATTTTCTTTTTTGCTAATATTTATTTGGACTATTGAGCCAGGATTTTTTGGGTGGGGCATGGACCATCTAGACTACCCGTCAGCTTCGCCTGTGATTCTGTTCGGTGTGCATGATATATAAATATTATTTTTGATATAATATCTGATAAAACTGATATACATATCATATGCATGACCAATACTATCGGTATTTGTATCCGTGGAGCCTCTTGCTGTCCCGTCAGCCTCAGTTGTCCCTTCGGACACGTCCCATTATCGGTAGCCGATCCATTCTCCTGGGATAATTTTATCCCATGATCATTACTCCCCGCTTACTCGTACTTCCATCTCGGCAATCCGTAGTTACCCGCCGGTTGCGCACGGACGCGTCACTACGCCAGACAAAGGGAGGAGCTGAAGACCCCGGCGCGGCGCGCTCGCCCATCGTGCTACTCCCGTGGGCGCGCGACGTCCGGCGTGGCGCTGGGCAGAGACAATGGACGCGGCTGACGGCGACACGTACAGCGCCGTGGCAGGGCGGGCCGCGACGGGAGGCCGGGGTGGGGAGCTGTGCGTGAGCCCGTCACGTGCCGCTCCACGCCAGGCGAACACATACCTGCAGGCGTTTTCAACACAAAAGAAAGAAAAAACACAACCATCCATCCATGCGCAAAGCGTGAACCCCTCGGTTGGAACCGTCGGGACGCCACCGGCCCACGGCAGCTGGCGTCCGCGCGCGGACAGACGGCGGACGTCGGACGGGTTCCAAGTGGAAGCAGAATCAGCGTGCGGTCGTCGTCGCTACGAAGCCCTGCCGCGTCGTCATCCGTCGTTTTTGCCTCGCAGAAATGATTGGAGAAGTAAGTTTTTTAGCAGTAGAAGAGGAGTGAGACGAGACGTTTCAAAACCAAACGGAATCAACGTGCCACACTTATCGCCGATCTACTACATGCCGTGCCCGGCCTACCGATAAAAGAACAAAAATAAGGCAGAGACAAAAGGCGTGTTCCAACTAGAAAGCGACGTGCAGGGAGGGCGAAGCAGGCAGCTCACATTTCCTTCCGGGAATCTGCGGAAGCGCAGACAAGTAGACTCGCAGAAAGCTACTACTACTGCTGTGGGGGCATCTGACCCCAATTCCGTCTTATCCGAAGGGTAAAAAAGAAGAAGAATCCACCAACCCAACCAAGTTGCGCGCCTCCGCCTCGAATGGATTCTCGTAGTCATACTCGTACCACTCCAGTCGCAGCAGCAGCAGAAGCGGCAGCGGTCAATTTCGGCGCCTGGGATCAACCACTCGAGTCGCCCACCCACGTCTCTACCCACGCGGCGACGGCGGCTGCGGCGGTGGTGCTGATGGGGGATGCGGAGTAAATCCACGGTTGCTGCGAGGGGGCGCCGCGGCCAGCCCAGAGGTAGGTACCTCTCTCTCTCCGTGTGTCTGTGGGCGCGCGTGTGCGTGTGCGTGAATTGGAAGCGCTGGACGAACCAGTAGCAGAAGAATCAGGTATGGTGCTGGATATCGAGCCGGTGCTTCCTGTTCCTCTCTCGGATTTGTGCTCACTCGGTTCGAATTGCGACGTTATCTGTCGATATGCTGTCGCTTGGGTTCAGTTTTGTACTGGTCTGTAGAAACGTTCAGGTTTGATTCTGTTAAGCCTGTATCTAGTTCGTCAAAATTTGCCTCTAGAATGTTAATTCCAGTCTTGCTAAGGTGATTATTTCACAGCCATAGAAATTGGGGTTCCAGTAATTAGGGAATTGGGAGATTTCAGGGTCTTAATGGCTGGGGTAAAATTGGGGAACTTAAGGTTTTGCCTGTTCATGAGCAGTGGGGTTTCTCTTATTCCCCTCCTTGAATAAATGCATGTGCTTCTGTCCTGTAGTAATTGGGAAAAAATACGAGTAACTTTTACCGCGGCTACTTCATTCATGCATCTGTTTCAGCTTATCAATGAAACGAATGTGCTGTAGTCCGAGTTCATGGCAACATTTGCATGTCAGCAGATACTGCGGGTCTAACATTTGGGAAACCTCTAGGGAAGAGATGCTAATCCTATACGCGATACTCATCGTATAGTCTTTCAAACAAGTAGACGGTGAATTATACTGTTTTATTTTGTAGCCGGCCCTCTTTCTTTTCTGATGATATTGTGTACGTCAAATTTCTGTGTTTTTCTTTCATTCTTGTGCTCCACAGTGAACTGAATTTTGTTAACCGGGTACCCAGGGACCAGAGGGTTTGCTACTACTATGACCAGTTTGTGTATATTTTCTCTTCGGGCAAGTTTTCCTAAGGAACTCCATTGATGTTACAGTAACAAGATTGGAAAGATGGAGCTGATCAGCATCATCCTAATTATAGCATCTTTGCTCCCAGTTTCAGCATCCGATCGTCAAGGTTTTACTTACCTGCCTATCACTTGTACTGTTACCCCTGCCTTTTGGTGCACTTTTACAATAACGGCTTAACCAACATATTTGTTATGACTAACAAAGAAGTATCTTTTGTTTCCTTAGGTGATGCATTATACGATATGAAGCTGAAACTGAATGCTACTGGCACACAGCTTTCAGACTGGAACCAAAATCAAGTTAACCCCTGCACTTGGAATTCTGTTATTTGTGACAGTAACAACAATGTTGTACAAGTGTAAGCTGCCGTTGTTGATGTTTCTCGTCACTTTTCTTGTTTTGTTTACTGCTATTATTTCCCCATAGATCACATAGCTTGGAGCTGGGATTGATATCATTTACATTCCATATTCATTTCCAATTAGCTCCAAAGGTTTTTGACAATACAACTTTAAGTATAATTTGAAAGGCATTTTTTTGAGCACATACTCATAATTGAACTGTATGACAATGACAAAAGCATATTTACCTCTGGCTTTTATCATTTGCATCTGTAATATTTGGTAAGCCTCCACATGACCTTGTTATGCACATTTTCTTATAAGACATCCATTTTTGAGTTGATCCTACCTGATACCCTCCTGCAGAACATTGGCTTCTATGGGATTCACTGGAGTTCTATCACCAAGAATTGGAGAACTCCAGTATTTGAATGTTTTGTAAGTGTACTCATCCAGATCGCTGAGATATTTTTCAGATGTTAAGTGGTTGTTGTGATGGAATGGCTACTGTATCTTACTTTTTTGGCAGAAAAAGCTACTGTATCTTACGATTCTATAGGAACTAATGTGAGAAATGCTGACCATTAGATATTTATATGCTTGCCAGATGAGGTGATGGTTGTGTTAATATGTCACGTGACAATGCTCTCCAGCTTTTGTTAACCGCTGAGGCCCATGATATTGTAGGTCCTTGCCTGGTAACAAGATTACCGGTGGCATACCGGAGCAGTTTAGCAACCTATCTAGTTTGACAAGCTTAGATTTGGAAGACAACCTGCTGGTTGGAAAAATCCCAGCTTCTCTTGGCCTTCTTTCGAAGCTCCAACTTCTGTATGTATCGGAATCCTTACTCCTTAGTTTCATGAATATAGAATGATTTGACCATCCCATTCACCTTTCTGTTCCTTGACCAGGATACTGAGTCAAAACAGTCTAAATGGATCTATTCCTGATACCCTGGCAACCATCTCAAGCTTAACTGACATGTAAGTATCTGTCCCCACGAGTTCATGTATATGTATTCTTATCATACAACTAACTCTTTTCTTTCTTACGATGGCAGTCGGTTAGCCTACAATAATCTCTCCGGTCCAATACCTGGTCCACTATTTCAAGTTGCACGTTACAAGTAATGTGGGATCACTGTAACATTTAAGTCCATGCTTGTTAATTTAAGGTCTAACAAAGGTTCATTTCCTTCACAGCTTTTCTGGTAATAACTTGACTTGTGGAGCAAACTTTCTCAATCCTTGTGCATCAAGTGTGTCTTACCAAGGTAAGAAGCCATATTTTCTTTTCATTTTTGCGGGTCATATTTTTCTGTTGTACATTGTACACCTGTCAAATAGCACAAAGTACAAAGTCTTGATTATGCCTGTCAAATAATTTTGGGGCATATGCTAATTTTGTCACTCTTCAATAGGTGCATCCCGTGGTCCGAAAATAGGCATTGTCCTTGGGACAGTTGGAGGAGTGATAGGGCTACTCATCCTAGGGGCTATGTTTATTATCTGTAATGGAAGGAAAAAAAGCCATCTATGTGAAGTTTTTGTGGATGTTTCAGGTACTATATTTGCTCCATAGTTTTTTTTTCCATCACTTTGTTGTAGCTAAAGTTCTTTTTGTAGTCTTCTTCGTTAGCCTATAAAAAAGATGTGATTCACACATCATAATTTTATCATGTATTAAACCCAATTAGTCTAGCAATCATGGAGTCCTAAACTCAGGTTGGTCCATTGTAAACTATGGTTTGCAGTGTGTATGTGGTATGCCTACACAGATATCTTGACTGGCACATTCTTCTGCTTACTGTGATGCGTAACACTGATCCTGGCTCAGTAAAGAAAATAGCATGTACTATATGCAAATGGCTTAGTGTCTAGCATCTTTTGTAATTTTGTAATTGCACCTTTTGTATTTTTTAGGAACAATGCCAATCTTACAAATTTGAAGTATGTGTGGGTTGCATTTGCATTTAACTAACCAATATGCTAATTTATGGGCCCCAGGTGAGGACGATCGAAGAATTGCATTTGGCCAGTTGAAAAGATTTGCATGGCGAGAACTACAACTTGCTACTGATAATTTCAGTGAGAAAAATGTTCTTGGACAGGGGGGTTTTGGGAAAGTATATAAAGGAGCACTTCCAGATGGCACTAAGATTGCTGTAAAACGGTTAACTGATTATGAAAGTCCTGGTGGGGAGGCTGCCTTCCTTCGTGAAGTTGAGCTGATTAGTGTTGCAGTTCACCGGAATCTTTTAAGATTGATTGGCTTCTGTACAACACAAACAGAACGTCTACTTGTTTATCCTTTCATGCAGAATCTTAGTGTGGCTTACCGTTTACGAGGTACTTGCTTTCTTAACCAATCAATCAGTTGATTCATTTCCTTCAATCCTACGCTTGTGCTACTTTATGAAGTTTTTCAGATCCTTCATGAATGTGCTTTTAGATTATGCGACTGATGCATTTAGACCTTCATTTAGGATTGGTAGCTTCAATTCAATCGTACCTTTAGATAGCTCCTTATTGAATCTATATTTCATATGCTCAGTTTGCTTGGCCAATGTAAGATGCCATCGTGCAAGACTTGTTTATAACTAAGTGCTTAGATGCTCTAAAATTACTTTGTAGGCGGTACAGATCCTGAGTGAAGAATAGATAGACCAATTTGTTACATCAAATAATCTTTCGACATATATCATATAGGTATGTGGTGAAAATAGTATAAAAAGAGCCATATTCAGCGGATTGGTAAAATCTATCATCTAGTGTTCATTAAATTAGCACTGTGTGCCACGCAAGGGAAACATGTTTAATCATCTTTGATTTTTTTTTGTACTCACATAGGTATGTAGTATTATGCTACTCATAGGAACACCATATTAATGGCCAGATGTTTTATTTGTACGTGATCTTAGATCAATATGCAGAATTGAAGTTTGGATCGCGACCCTGTTGGTGGGTCGTATGTACGCGATATTAGATCAGTATGTGACATTAATATTATAAGGAACCACCACATTAATGGTCGTTTGTGATTGTTTTAAGTACTATTATGAAGATGTGTCGGCTGTTATATGTTTAAGCACAATTATGAATATCTATTGATTTAATCTGTTTAGGTACAGTTTTGATGATCTATCGGTTGTGATTTGCTTATGTATGGTACATAAAGATTTATCGGCCATAATATGTTTAGGTGCAGTTGTGAAGACCTATCGGTTGTGATCTGTTTAGGTAAAGTTATGATGGTCTATTGGATATGATCTATTTAGGTACAATTATGAAAATCTATTGGTTATGATCTATTTAGGTACGATTATGAAGATCTATCAGTTATAGTCCTTTAAAGCCATGTTTGGTTGGGCTTTTCAGCAGCATTCCACTAGAAAAAACTGCAACCAACTAAACGGCCAGCTTTTGAGTAGTTTTTGCCAACAGTAGTTGTGGGCTTTGCAGTGCAAATTCAGTTGTTTAGAAAAGCTATATTTTCCCTGCTTTTCACAATATGCTGAAGCTTCAGAGCTCATTTCCCAAAATATTGTAGATGGTTTGGATCAACTCAAAGCCATATATTCACTTTTTCATAGCCACAATAGCTTTTTCAGACAGCCAGTCAACAACAGCTTTGTCAACAATTACAACCCAACCAAACAGACCCTAATTATAAGAGGGTCCACCAGATTAACAGTTGAATGTTTTGTTTTTAATGGAATTTTCTTGCCTACCTCTCTTTTTTCTAGTTGACCGTCATGTGCTTTTAGTATATAATAGATGATTATATAAACTATGGAATGCAGTGATTTGCTTCTTCACTCATAATATGTGCTTGTTAATTGCTTTCCGGCATGCTTCATTTTTAGTGTGAACAGTCCTTTTGGTACGTTTTAGCTATATCTCATCATGTATAGATGACTAGTTGTATCAATCCAGATTGTACTTTGTTGATCCATCAAGTGTCAAATGAGTGGAAACATTTGTTGGTTTTTGCTATTTTCCTTACATTCTGAGATTTTCTGCAGTAGACTGTTATTGTCTCATATGTGCTCATTGTGTTGAATGACTACAGAATTTAAACCTGGGGAACCAATATTAGATTGGTCTGCAAGGAAGCGAGTGGCTATAGGTACAGCACGTGGGCTGGAGTACCTGCATGAGCACTGCAATCCCAAGATCATACATCGTGATGTCAAGGCTGCCAATGTCTTGCTTGATGAAGGTTTTGAACCAGTTGTTGGTGACTTTGGCTTAGCAAAGTTGGTGGATGTACAGAAGACATCCGTGACCACGCAAGTCCGTGGAACTATGGGTCACATTGCACCTGAATATCTGTCCACAGGGAAGTCATCTGAGAGAACTGATGTTTTTGGTTATGGTATAATGCTTCTTGAAGTGGTCACTGGACAGCGTGCCATTGACTTTTCACGCTTGGAGGAAGAAGACGATGTGTTATTACTTGATCATGTAAGCCTACTTCACTAATAACTTCGTTCTTGGCAGAGTAGCACTACAGATTGAAAAAAAGTTCCATGGTAATGCAGTAAATAATTGATATTTCCTGAAGTATCATAACCGTGCCTCACACGTGCAGGTCAAGAAGCTACAAAGAGAGGGGCAGCTAGACGCCATTGTCGACCGTAACTTAAACAGCAACTTCGACAGGCAGGAGGTGGAGATGATGATGCAAATCGCGTTGCTCTGCACCCAAGGGTCACCGGAGGACCGCCCCTCCATGTCCGAGGTTGTCCGCATGCTCGAAGGGGAGGGCCTGGCCGAGCGATGGGAGGAGTGGCAGCAGGTCGAGGTGACGAGGAGGCAGGACTACGAGCGGATGCAGCAGCGGTTCGACTGGGGCGAGGATTCTATCTACAACCAGGACGCCATTGAACTTTCCGCAGGCAGATGACAGCATCAGTTTGCAGCAGGTTTGCGTGGCAGTGCAGTATGTATGGCAATATATAATGCCATTCTTGATTCTTCTTAGTTAAACTGTTTGGAGTCTGAGGTCCTTGGTGTTGACTGTATATTTATACCGTCTACAAGGACGATTAAGAACCATTGCTTGTATTGCCGGGGGCGTTAGCTAGCCAGCCTCCGTTCCGCAGGGGTGAAAGCTAGCGATGCATGTGCAGCTGCTTGTGTACGTACTGCTCGGCGTTCCGTAGAGTTTAAAACTTCAAAATACAATTGCTTGGCGAAGCCGATCTATCAACATATACGTGCAGCTGATTGTATACGTACAGGAAACTTGTTGAAAAAACCGTAGTCATGCTTCAGCCTGTCATGGCAACTCTTCTCGCTCCACTGTACATGGATAATGGATTTGCTTCTCCTTGCTCCTTGAATCAACAGAGAACGATGCTGATATTGACCCCACTTGCTTGCTCCTTGCACGGCAGTACTAACTTTTGTTCCCCGAACCAGGCCGCTTTATCTTCCATTACTTCAGACGGAAAACAAGAATTCGTAGAAGGTGAGGTAGATGGGGGAACGGGTTAATCACCCTCAAGCCTCGTCACCGGACTTTTTCAACTTCTTCAACCGAACTTTAGCGAGTTGGTCTACCACCTCTCAAGGACAAGAGCGAGGCAGCGTGGTACGGCACTGCCCATCATCACAGCTCACGGGCAAGGAGACAGGATCACATCCGCGCTGTGAGGCACGGACCGCAGAATGCGCGGAGGCCAAGCTGGCGGCCGGGTCCACCGAGCCAGATCGCACGCCCACGGTGCGACAGCCATCGTGGCCTCCGCGTCGCACGCCTTCCGCTCCGATCCGATCCAACACAACACAACCCAACCCAACCCGATGGTGAGTGAACCGTCCGAACAGAGCCCAAAAAAAAGGGAGTCACGTCACGTGCGCAGCAGCCAAAAGCTGCCCGCTTCCACCGGCGAGCGTGGAGACTGAGCTGCCCACGCTGCTGCTGCTCGCGCTCACTGGGTAGCTTGCTCAGATGGGTGAGGCTCATGGCGTCCCGCCGCCGCCGCGGCTGCCTGCTGCTGCTACTGTCCGTCCTGCTGCTCGGCGATGGCTGGGGATGCGCCCGTGCCGCCGTCGACACGGGTGGGCTGAGCCGGGCCGCGTTCCCCAAGGGGTTCGTGTTCGGGACGGCGGCGTCGGCGTTCCAGGTCGAGGGCATGGCGGCGTCCGGCGGCCGCGGCCCGTCCATCTGGGACCCCTTTGTTCACACGCCCGGTACGCAATGCATTATGCTGTTACCAATTGGCTCAAAGGGTTTGTGGTGGAATCTCTGACAACTGTGTCTCAAACTGCCGGATGGAATCTACATGGTGAAATTCGTGGGAGATAACGTTGTCTTATTCTGTGTTGCGGTGAACAGGGAATATTGCAGGAAATGCGAATGCAGATGTTACGACGGATGAATATCATCACTACAAGGTAGGACCACATGAGAATCAAATGACATCCACCTCTGTTTTTTGAAACCCGTCTAGGAGAATCAAACGGCACACACCTCTGTTTTTTAAATCCCATTTAGGTTACATACTTACATATGGATAAAGTTTAGTGCCTAATCTCTTAGTTAATTGATGGATCAGATTATTTTTCATGGACATGAGGATGCTTTCATTTCTGTAGTTGCTACCCATATTCATTTTAAATCATCTGCTTGATGCGATTCGAGGAATCAATAAAAGCTTCCATTGTCAAAAGAAAAATATCACCATTTTAAATGTAAACGAACACTGTATAAAGAGAGGGATTCCAACTATCCAGGTGAACTCAAATCTGGAAACAGTTGCTTGTATCTATATGCGTTTGGCTGTGAGCAAAGCATGCTTAGATTTGGCCTTAATTTGACATAGCTAAGCTTACTGCATCAAACTGCTTTAGCATCTATGCTTTTGGAAAATCACAAAGCACTTCCTGTAAAAAGTTCTCTTCAGCAAAGGATGGGTTCTGTCAGACTAATATTTGTGTGTCCTTATGCTAGTACAGGAAGATGTTGATCTCATGAAAAGCCTGAATTCGATGCATATAGGTTTTCCATCTCATGGTCAAGGATCTTCCCAGGTACACAAAATCTGAGTCTACCTATAGCATCTACCTGAGCTAGTTCTTTGTTTGTTCGCTGATACATTTTGGTTGATTTAGATGGGGAGGGAAGAGTGAACACAGAAGGTGTAGCGTACTACAACAATCTGATAAACTACATCATTAAGCAAGGTATGACTTCAATCAGAATATTTCAACCCTTGAAGTTTTTACGTGAACATATGTATATGCCTGTTTGAATGTTTCCTTCAAAACTGAGCAGGGCTTACTCCTTACACCAATCTTAACCACTATGATCTCCCACTTGCGCTTCAGAAAAAGTATGAAGGTTGGTTAAGCCCAAAGATTGTGTAAGTCACACTAAATATTACTTTTTTCTTTTCACGTGCTCATATATAGGTATTGCCTTGCCATTTTGGAGTAACTCCATGTTGATAAATAAATATTTATACATAAGACCTTGCCAGCACTTCTAAATATATCTCAAGACTTTATTGTTGATAAACAGGACCTTGTACTAGAAAAATTGCCACTTATCGCGTGCACATATTCTTCTTCTTTTTGAGAATACGCTGGATAGCTGCAAATCATTATCTTAGAAAATCCCAGCATCGCTCTAGCTTATTGAATGTGAACCATTCCTTACAAGATGCTATAAGACCAGACGGACTTTCCTTCCATTGTGAACAAAAGATAAATAAAGAGAATTGCTTATTACCCTAAAAAACTACAGGTTTGCTTATATGCCACTCGATAAACGCACTTTGCTTATATGCCATCAATAAACCCCAACTTCTTGCTTATATGCCATCACTTGGAGCTAGATGTTAAAGAACATCCATCAAGTGAGTAAAAAGATGTTTTGCCTCCTGCATCATAAAATCATCAAAGTTTCCTAAAGCAACTGATATCATTCCACTGGAAAATTTGACAAAACTTTTTATTTATTTTTTAGGAGTAAGGGTATTTTTGGGATTTAGGAAAAAAATGATAGTTTTGTGGGACTTAATGGTAGAGCACTAACAGGAGGATAATGGTGATGGCATATAAGCAATGAATAGGTTATTGATGGCATATAAGCAAAGTGTGTTCGTCGAGTGGCATATAAGCAAAACTGCAGTTTATCAGTGGTAAATAAGCAATAATCTCATAAAAATTCACACTACAGCAGTTTTCCTCTAGTGTACTCTTTTTCTTTCTTTTCTTGCTATGTAGGTACATCTAAATATATGTTTATTACACTTCGTAAATGGAGCATGGAAACTTCTGTTAATTTTTTTGCAGGGGCATATTTTCGGATTATGCTGAATTTTGCTTCAAGACTTACGGTGATCGAGTCAAGAACTGGTTCACATTCAATGAGCCAAGGATAGTAGCAGCACTTGGCTATGACACTGGGACCAACCCCCCCAACCGGTGCACCAAATGCACCGCCGGTGGGAACTCGGCAACAGAGCCTTACACCGTTGTTCATAACCTTCTTTTGTCCCATGCTACTGCAGTTGCGAGATACCGCAATAAGTACCAGGTATTTCTGCTGAGGAAAAGACAAATATAAACAGTTGCTCTGACGTTTTCCAGTGTCAGTAACACGCTAATTTGCATGTCTGCAATAAACTAACCCAACTTGCCAGCATTAATTTTTGGTGGGTTTTTAATGCTTACCTGCTTAAACGGATAGTTTTCTTAATACCCTTTGCTGTTTTCTTGAATTCGTATCTTTTTAACGGAATTGAGTTAAGTAGCATCTAATCATGTACTAGATGCTATATTGTAAAAAGAAAGAAAGAAAAAATTGCATGCTGTGCCATGGGATCTAATACCATAATAATGATTAGAGTAAGTCTACATTATTTCTTTTCTGAGAACGCGGACAGCCTTATTTCTTATTAGTATCTTTTTTATCTATACCACTATAAAAGAAAGAGTTAGGGTTTAATCCAACGATCTCGATCATCCATAATATTTATGTTAGATATTATATTAGATCCAAGAGCTGACAAGAATAGATGGAACCTTACCCTCTAATCACGCCTGCACTAATTATCATTTAACCATGTTTCTGTTTTCAAATCCAACCATCTGGAGAAAAAAATCTAATCAAACATTTAATGATGCATTTATCCACTAATAACCTTATTACTTGCACTTTTGTGATCTCATCCCTAACCTATAGTGCTGTCCTGAGAGGCACTTGTCACGATCAGGCCTCCTCCGCATGACCATCTTCCTCATGTTCCCATTTTCCCACTCTTGCTGCCACACCCTCCCTCCCTCTATACCACAGAACACCATAGCCAAATGTGAAAGCTTTAGACAATATTATAGTTCGAAATTCGGGTGAAGTTATAATATAATGGATATAGTTTCCATTCTTAGATAGAAGTACATACTTGGTTGATATACATAGAGCAGAATGTGCATTGCATGTGTACAATTGCTAGTTTCTTCAAAAAAGGATAGTTTATGGTTGCAATTTCGGAAAGCTTTTGCTTTGCCTTGTGGTTTGTGCACGACAATGAAATTGGTGAAAGCATTTTGGTCTAGTAAACTGTGAGAATCTAGTTTCAACTACTAGACCTCCCCTTTGTATATCCTCGTCAGTCCAGGATCACCCTGACGAACACAGGCGAAATGTGTACCTCTGCACATATCACGAAGCTTATTAGAAAACATATAGGACTTACGTCCCTTACCATTCAGAAGCATAGCGGAAAAGATAAAGCATAGATGCTACCATCTCAGCCACAGGCAGTCGACCGAGTCCACGTAACCTAGTCCTCACATGGTCGTAGAAAATCTCATAGCTTCACCACCATCTTCGAAGATATCTAAACACGTCCAACAAACAACATGCACGATGAGTACTTTACGTACTCAGCAAGCCACCTGGCAGCAGATGGTCCTATTAAACTACATGTAAGGTTTCAACGGAAGGTTGTATGGTTCATTTGCAGAAAGACAGTTTTAGTTAAAATATTATGGTAGATTCAAAGGCATCATTTTGATGAAAACCAATTTTTAACATCAGGGGTATTTTTCATCATGTGTGGTCCACGACCAACACATTCGAGTAAGGAACTCCTGCCTTAGCTCGTCCATAGGTTCCATTAGCAAAGGGGTAGAGGGAAATAGCAAGGAGGAGAGGGACAGGTCCTTTTCATCAAGAATGAGTCATGTGCTGTCCATAACCGTGAACACGGCTAATCGATTAGTTTGATACTATACAGAGTTTGTACACTTTACCCACATGACACAATCTCATCTTGTTGCCACTAGCCGTTGCCAGCGTAGTACACACCCATCGGTGTACCGGCAGGGAGATTCCTCTAAGATGTGACATGCCACCGGGTCTGGCTCGGAGTTGAGAGTACATCCCCACACTCCGGTCCCCCCATCTGTGCTGAGGGTCCTCGTAGCTACTTCCACCCCTTCTGCGGTACGGCAACATCGGCACTAAAGACTAACTAACCTATTTGACCAAGCTAGTGCCTATATAGCATGTGGTTGTACTGTTGTCACAATTCTCCAACTTCAAGACTTCGGCCTTAATCGGTACGGACGACCAATGGTTCCTTTAAACCGGCCTTCTGCGGGTAGGACAACCATATGCTCATTCACCATTGATTCAGCTGTCGCTCGCACCATATTAGATGGTAAGTTTCACCCAGAGTAGAATTTGAAAGAATAGAGAGAGAAGAAAACATCAGGCATCCAGCCCTAGCTCAGCGAGCTCAACAAGAATCATCGATCCGAAATTCATTTCTCCATAGAGGCAAATCAAATCAACCTAAAGATATATTTAAGCATGGCTAGCATTTATCTACTCTATTCAGAATAAAACCTATTAATCTACTCAGGGTATCAAGTAAACATGGCGACAAGCGGAAAGATAAGGGAAGTCAATCGACACGCTAGCTACTGGATTAAAACAGCATGCATGTTTGTAAATGACAAAATAATATAGGATCAAATATGATCAAGAAAAGGGGGCATGCCTTCGTTGACGTATTCCTTCACTTCTCCTCCTTGAACTTGTCTCTGGTCAACCACGTCACTCCCTACTCGTCGTAACAGAAATCGAATGCAACAAATAAATAAATAAAGCAGCTCTAAATAACTCAAACATTAACAGAAAAGAGGAGTAATGATGGTTAGATCAAGTATAGGATTTGGAAAAAACGAAGGGATTGCTGGCAGAAGGGTAAACCAGAAGAAAGGGAAAGGCGTCATCTCGTAAGATGAGATAAAGAGTCATCTCTAAATTATAGGTAGTTTAGAGAAAGAATTATACATGGTAAGAACCACAGATGACACATGGCACTAGGTTTATAGACTTGGTCCATAAAGGATAAATGTGCTACAAAAGAAAGATCGTATGGCTACGATCGATTGACGGGTGAGAAACATACGCCAATGGTTAAGGTTTCAAAAGATAGGGCACTACATGCGGAAACCACATGTAAGTGAGAAATGATATAATCAAACAGAGACACATCTATAGCTTGGTAGAAGGCTATAGACGAGAGGTATAAACGGATTTCTCATACGGATGGCAAAGCCATAAACCGGAATTAGAAATTAGGATAAATATCAACATGGGTTGATCCGACATGGAAACATTGGCAAGATAGATACTGATGGAGATCGAGGCATTCCAATAGACGAAGCTATGCCACTGACTGGATATTGGGTCCCAAGATTCATGGCAGAATATCGACAAATGATCGAAGGATCATGTCAATGGTTATTATCAATCAAGGGATTGATTACTGCCAGACAATCATCATTACATTATGTGGTGCAATGATCAAGATCGAAAGAGGGTATCAACAGAAACTGAGGTGTGGAGTCCAAATGCTGGTGTCATGCTACAACCGGCATAGGGAACTACGAATAACCTCAACCAAAAGATATTAGCGAAGGGCTAGCAAGCTCGAGATAGGATGAATAGATTCAGAAGAGACGGATCAGAAGATAATCCTTGATTAAAAATTCAAGGCTTGGATAACTGAGATCACCTAACACTATTAGGGTCACTACACTGGCCATATTCCTTGTACATATTTATACTGCATATATATATGGTAATATAAATATCATATATATATATAACTATTAACAAGCATGACACATCAAACATAACTTATCATGCTAGTTAGCACATGAAATAGCAACCAATACTATCATGTTACATGATTAAACAATAAGAATAGATCAGCAAAGAATTATAATTCCAACATATATATTATAAATAACATTCCATCTAACCATGTATAAACATATATATGCTACATGCAACTATATGCTTATGCAACATAAAACATGATGGTCATGTATAGACTCAAATATACGTAAACTAATAAGTTCACCACAAAATAATCATTTAAATAACTCTAAATAATTACAATGGTTAACAACAACTATTATTTACCATACTAGTTATTTAACAATAACAAGAAATCTAATCATACTAAATAACATAAAATTAATGCAAGATAACAAGTTCTAAACATGTCATGGCACTTACCACTATATAAGCTAACTAGGTATATACAAGGTATAACAAATAACACACATCCTGCTAGTTGGTACACATGTAAAGTAAATTAACAAACCCTAACATACTGGTATGCACTACATGATTGAAAGCAAAACCTACCATGCTAATCATCAGGAAATAACAAAGTCTTAACGTGCCTCATAATACACAACAAGCATAGCATAAACTAATATGATAATTAACCACAAATAAATATTTAGGTGAGTCCTAAATATTTACAATGGTTAATAGCAGAAAAATATATTTTAAGCGTGTAACCACAATTACACATGCACTTCTATTATATTAACGACTAGGATTATACTCATAAAGCTATTCCATGCTATTAACATATGCTAACTAAGCATGGATCATCTTAGGATGTGCTAGCAGTACCAAAACAATTTAATAATAATATTAAATCTGATCATTATTTAAATAAAGCAATTTCTATCATTTCTAGTATAACAATTATATAGAAAATCATAATTAATATTATTAAATCATAAAAATAGATTCACATGATATATTATCAATTTCAGAGATATTTCATTTTTAAAAAGGTTCTGGAAATGTATTCTAAGTAATTAAAACCAAACATGAAATCTACTCTAAAAGCATGGTAAAACATTATTTAATTATGCTAAATGGGTTCTCATGACTTGAAACCATTCTAATAACATAACATGATTTATTGGGTACTAGACATGTATTTTTAATAGCTAAAACAGATTCATAAAGGCACTATTGCTAAAACAGGATTTAAATATCAATTTTAAATGGATCTAGAACACATCCTGATTTTTATAGCTCAAATCATTGCAAGCAAAATGTTTTGGTTCACATGGTAAATTAGTTCTAAGATTCTCTGATCCTAGGCAAAAATTAAATATTAAAAACAGAGAGCATTTCTATTTTTAATAATTAAAACATAGCTTATTTTAATTCTAGGAAATGCTACACAAGTCCAAAAATTATGAAATTTACAGAGGTGTTTCTAGACATATTAGTGATCTACTAAAAATAAAATACTTCCAAAATAATTATCACAGATTAAACTATTTCAAATTCAGTCAAATTATGCCTAAATTTGGGGTGCATTCATATAGTTCAAAATCTGGTGCACGGATTCATATTCCGATCATACCAATGGACTCATGGGATTCTAATGGTTCCATTTTACTACTAAGATCAGAAATCGGACCTGGTTTAGATGTGTCGAAAATATTGGACAGAGGTATGAGGTATGGCATAGGGGTTAGCCACAGTACATGCGAAGCTACTGTTCACGCTACAGTATCAGCGAGGAAAAAGATCGATCACAACATGGCTGCACATAGGAGGTGGATATTGGGTGACATTGGTAGAGGGAAAACATTCCTTGGTTGTTGGGAGTCTACTTCGGAGATGGATTAGGGAGGGACTCACCGAGTGTGAAGAAACGGAGAAGAGATGAAGAAGTTCGCCAGAGTTGAGGAAGAAGCTCGTGGTGCGGTTGATGTAGTGGACGAAGCTCCTGATTGCTTGCGGTAGGAGGTACGCGTCGGCGTGGGGAAGCTCCAGCAGCAAAGCCTCGGTGTGGGGGTGCATCGGTGTTGCCGGAATTCCTCGCCGGAGTTGAAGAAGAAGAAGAGATGGAGAAGAAATTTTTGGGATGTGAGCAAAGGAGAGAACCATGGGGAATGGGAGGCCTTTTATAGACAAAGAATAGGGGAGAAGAAAGAGCATGGGAGGAGATGAAGAGGAGCACTGATGGGATTAATGGCTGAAGAAATAAAAAGAAACAAAAAAATTATGCCGGCGGCGAAACGCACAGGCGCGCGAGCATTACGCACGCGGCCGTGCTCGGCTGCCATGAAAAAAAAAGAAAAACATATTTTTCGAATAAAATAATTGCTATAAAATCAAAATAGGCCTTTAAAAATAGCAAAAAGCTTCTGAAAAATCTCAAAAAATTCTATAAAATCAAATTGAGTATGGGGAACTCAATAAAAATACTTTTGGGGGCAAATTTTCAAATAATTATCAAATAAAAAAAATCAAAAACAACACTTATTACTCTCAAATTAATTCCTATACTTGAATTAATTTGAAATAAAATCCAAATAAAATACACATAGGTAAATTACATAGTTGCACATCCTCTTCTCTTAAAAAAAATTTCAAGCCAAAAAAAAATTTGAGGATGTTGCAACTGATGTATTCTTAGTGTATGGACAAACTAAATTAATTGTGTCAGAACTTACTTGCACGTTTGGAAAATAGCTCTCCAAGCATGCCAAATATGTCATATGTATTGCTTGTCATGTAAGATCCTATCAGCTAATCCAGAACAAAATTTAGGCAAGTCAGAAAGGAAAAATTGGGATAGTTCTGGATTTCAATTGGTATGAACCTCTTACCAACTCAACTGAAGACCAAGCAGCAGCTCAAAGGGCCAGGGACTTCCATGTTGGTTGGTAAGACCATGCCAGTAATCTCTAATCTGTGCAAAAACCTCAAGGTTTTTGTTTGACACAATTAACCATTATTGATAAAATCTTTTGTCGGAAATTCAGGTTTCTTGATCCACTAATAAATGGGCAATACCCAAAGACAATGCAAGACATTGTGAAAGAGAGGTTACCTAGTTTCACACCTGAACAATCCAAGTTAGTCAAGGGCTCCGCAGATTATTTTGGGATCAATCAATATACTGCTTACTACATGACAGACCAACCAACGCCTGAGCAAGCACCAACAAGCTACGGTGCCGATTGGCGTGTTTCATTTATCTGTGAGTTACAGACTTACAATTCAGATTTTATATATAGCAGTACAGTTACTCAAGATACCATCATTTTTCACCTTCCCCTTCAATTATGCAGTTCAACGAAATGGCATACCAATTGGACAGCTGGTATGCACAGCTGTTTCCTTTTGCCACCAATTATAGTTTCTTTTGTTAGTTTACAAGATCGATGAGTGCAAAACTATCATTTTGTGCAGGCAAATTCTAATTGGCTTTACATCGTCCCAACGGGCATGTATGGGTGTGTGAACTACATAAAGGAGAAGTACAAAAATCCGACGATCATCATATCAGAAAATGGTACTTGAAACGACCTACCTCCTTGAAATTTTACATGCCCTCGTTAGTTTTGCATCTACAAATTACAGTGCCATTGTACCAGGAATGGATCAAGCTGGAAATCTCACTCGTGAAGAGCTCCTGCACGACACTGTAAGGGTCGACTTCTACAAGAACTACCTCACCGAGCTGAAGAACGCAATCGATGATGGGGCGAACGTGGTCGCGTACTTTGCATGGTCCCTTCTTGACAATTTCGAGTGGCTGTCGGGTTACACGTCCAAGTTCGGCATAGTCTATGTCGATTTCACAACTCTCAAGCGATACCCGAAGGACTCGGCCTACTGGTTCAGAGACATGCTGCAGGCATCAGGGGCTGGTACAAAAGCCGGTCCAGGCACTTCATCAGGCAGCTCTCAAGCTGGTTCAGGCACCTCAAGCAGCAATCAAGCGGCTGCTTCAGCCACCTCGAGTTGCCCTGGGCTTTTGCTGCCTCTGCTGGTTTCCTTGTTTTTCTTTCTTCCTTCGGTCTTCATGCTTCCTTCCTTCTAGAAGTTCTTCTCCCACTGTAGCAACTAGCAGTGCTTAATAAGTAGTGGACGCCAGCTGCGTGTTGGTTCTAGAAATACGCTGCAGCGTTGAGTAACAACGAACCTGGAGGTCATCTTGTTCAGTTTCATCTATTGTTAGTACGACAGTAGTGGACGCTATGATTCAGAGCCAGATCTGTATGGATAACGTGCTTATGGTTGTAATGCTATCCATGTGTTTGCACAGATTGAGCTGGGATTGGCACTTTTAAAAAAAGACATTTCTGCATTAAAAAGTTAACGAAAACACTGGATACATCTGAAAAGACAGCTGTCCCAAGCAATTGCAAAGAAGCCCCTGAAGAAAGAGAAAATAACAAGAAGGTCCTTAGGGGCTTCAACACTATTCCTGCGTATCGTTGCGATGACCGGCGGAGTGGAGGAAGATGAAGACTCGTGCGCCACTTGAGCACCTGCACAAACCACCAGAGCACGAAGGCTTGGTCCGAACGCCGCAAGAAACGACCGCTGCGGGAGGCGGATCTGAAGCATCGCTGAACGTCCATCGGCGGGGGCATCGCCCCAATCTCGAGCAGGTCGTCGAGCCCACACCAGTCGCCGAAGCCTCGCCACGAGCCAGAGTCGAAGAAGCAACACGCCAGAAATACAAGGGAGGCAGCCACCAGAGGAGAGGAGCGACGGACCCTAATCGGGCCAGCCCAGATCTAGTCCCCTAAGGCGTCGCTTTTGCCTCCGCCTTGCCGCTCGGCCGCCTCAGCGACGCCTCAACAATGCCCCGGAGCTAAGGCAGACGCCTTACGCAGCTCCGGCAAGGCGCGGCGACGCCTTGCCACCTCGCAGCGCCTTAGCGCTGCTCCCCGTCGGTGTCCGAGGAAGCACCGCCGGAGAACAGATCCGCCGATCTGCGAGAACAAAACCTCACAGGCTCCCCGATGCCGCCGGGAAGGACGCCACAGAGACGGGGCTGGAGCCGGAGGACCAAAAGACCAAACGCCATCGTCGCCACCGCCAAATCGACGCTGCCACGGACAAACACCCTAGACAAACTAGACCTATCTACACATCCGGCGAAGGCCACATTTCCCCCCGCCTCGCGGTGCCCGCAGGCAATCGGAGGAGAGGAGAAACGGCGGCCTCGCCGGGGGGAAAGCAACGGATCTGAGAACGCCGGCTTATTCGCCTCTCTCTACTGTAGCAGGGGAAAGGGGATTTGCCGTTAGGTGTTTTCGTATTTTTTATATGCTTGCTCGTTGGGATTGGCACTTTTGGCTGTTTCACACCGAGCTATTCATCAATATCATGAGCGAGAATTCAGGAACCGGTTGCGGGAAAATGCAGATTCTGGCGGAGCACGAATTAGAGATGAGATGGGCCAACTTTATGAGGCAGTGTCGGTGGCAGTGCAGAATGCAGGTCTAGAGGAGAACAGTGCGGCGATGGTAGGCTAAATGGCGATAAGGGTTTTACAGAATGTTAGGTTGGGCGGGACTGTGGTGGCGGGTGGGACTGAGAGTGTAGGCGAGGTGGCGAGAAGGATACTACAAGACAATTAATTGAAGGCAAATTAATGTACATGCACTTTTAAGCATTGGTCCCTCAATTAAGACAAGTACCTTATGTGTCTAACGCGGCGAGAAAGAAAAGGCTTTATTTTGTTATGCACCTGCTTGGTACCTGTCCTTAGAGAAAAATTATACTCCTATTAATATCGTGGTACAAAATGATTTTTTTCTTATTTATGTAATTGATTTTACTTAAACTTAAGGCTTACTTAATTTATACTCTCTCTGTCCAAAAATATAAGGCTTATTTTGATTGGTTAAGACAAGACTTTAACCAATAATTATTATATTAATATATGATTTATGTGACATAAAATTAAAATCATTAGATTCGTATTCAAAAATACTTACTTATAATTATAATTTTGTGTCACATAAATATATACTAATAGAGTAACTGTTAGTCAGAACCTTGTCTTAACCAATCAAAACACGTTTTACATTTCTAGACGGAGGGAGTAAGATGTATTTTAATTAGTTAAGATAAAGCTTTGACCAACAATTATTTCATCAATATGTGGTTTATGTGATACAAAATCACAATCATAAATAAATACCTTTGAATACAATCTAATAACATCAATTTTATGTCACATAAATTACATACTAATAAAGTAATTGTTGATCAAAATCTTGTCTTAACCAATCAAAATACGCCTTGTATATCGGGACAGAGAGAGTATTTAATATACGTCCTTAATTTCTCAGTTATAGCCATGTCTATTGGGGTCAGCAGCGATGTCAAGGGTTGTGCACCACCGTCGAAAAATTTCTAACCACCAATGCCGATGTGGTGTAGTCTATGGAAGAACCTTTATTTTAGGCTTTTTTGGATTGCAAAACTGTAAAAACATATGAATAGGAACAACGTAGAATTACGATGTCATGTTTTGTTGAATTCTACGTGAAACAAAAACACTGAAACTCACAAAAATAATTATTTGAAAGTCCTACAAGAATCTGAAGAAAGAAAAAGTTCATGAAAGACAATACAAATAAAAAATTTCATGTTAAAATTTCTTTAAAATTCTCATGAATTAAGCTATTTTATAGAATTCTTGCACGCTTATATCAGAGTGTCGACATAAGAAATATTCCTGTAGACTAAAATCTCTAATAAATTCCTTGCAAATTATTCGATCCAAATGATCTTATTTTCGAAGGAAAAGAACTTGAATGGCCCGCAGTTTTCCAGGCAGGGCAGGGCAGTTGACAAAGGACCACACGCACGGACCGCAAAATATTCGTCGCTACCAGGTTCGAGGTTCGTATTCTCGAAAGGAAAAAAGGAAAAAGAAAAACAGAACGAGGTTCGGGATTCGAGATTGGTACAATCACTAGTGGCGCCACGAACCATAGTCCACGGACCACATGTCCGGATTTCAAGGAAAAGACACTTTCACCTACCCGACAGGTCAAAAAGGCGCGCGTTTTCATTTCGTTTTAAGCCACTCTAAAATTCTCAAAAAATATATAAAAATTGTATATGTAATTATACTGTAATATGTAAACGTGTAAAATTTTACGAAGATATATGTCTACACAAAAACAACAAAAAATTTCAGACTCATAACGTTTGTAGTGCCAACTCAAGACCTCGACGCAGGAGCATATGGCATCGAACTCATACATATTAACGCATATAGTTCAGAGGAGCATGCGAAATATAATTGGCTCACTCAAATGGTTAAGTCCATTTGACATCAAAGGTCCTGGCACCGACCTTGGTAAGAAGCGTATCGCCGCTAATCTCAATTAAGGAGAAAAACTACTAAGTCTTAGGTCGGCGTCTGGTACTATGGCGCTAAAAAGACAACACATCACTGACAGATAGATTCGTCACGGTGTGGATGGCCAGCATTGTGACAAGTTCAACATGAAGAAGCTGGCATGTCCATGTACTAGTTTGGCGCTATTGTGCTTGGCGCCAAATCAGAGAGTTAGATCTAATTATAGTTTAAAAATTAATTTAATTTTATAACTTATCTCGAAAAGAGGTCGAATTGTCGGAATTTTATGCCGAGCCCGTACGCGTAATACGGCAAACTCGATCGCGCGTACAGCCAAATCCCACGTCCAAAAGATGCCCACTCCGCTCCGCTCCACCGCACCGACAATTATTGGGACGCGACCGCAAATAGCAGCAGCTAGGATTGGAGTGGAAGAGTAGGAAGTGCCACTGTGCTGGCACTAGTGAGTGGCTAGTGGGTGTGAGACCTGTGAGGCTGCCTGCTGCTCTGCTCGCGCCCGCGCCGCAGATCGGCGTCGAGATGGCCGCGAGGTTGGGGAGCTGCCTGCTGCTGCTTGCTTGCTGGCTGCATACAATGGAGGGGTTCGGGTGCGTGCGGCGGGGGCGAACTGGCTGGGCGGGCTGAGCCGGGCGTCGTTCCCCAAGGGGTTCGTGTTCGGGACGGCGACGTCGGCGTACCAGGTCGAGGGCATGGCGGCCTCCGGCGGCCGCGGGCCCTCCATCTGGACGCCTTCGCGCACACCCCAGGTGATCCATTTGCTGCTTATTAGCATTTCACTTGTGCTGCTTCTGAGCTAAACTCTGAGAGTCCGATGTAAGCGTCATTCTAGGTGCCGGCTCACTCAACTCGACGACTCGCTTTTTATTCACGTCAGTTAAGTAGTAGTCATGGGACCACAATCTCTGATCTCTACGATTAGGACATTTGTGAAGGATAAGATCACAAGGCGCATCTTGCTAAAATTGTTTACCAAATTGGCTTTCGGTATGGGATGTTGGACAACGACTGATTCAGTTAGACTGGCACGACTTAGAATTTAGACTGACATTCAGCAACAAACTCATGCTCCGACTTGTGAAATTCATCCGCACTGACGTTTTCTTTTTGGGTCTTTCATTGAACAGGAAATGTCGTGGGCAATCAAAATGCAGACGTTTCAACAGATCAATATCATCGCTATAAGGTACTACATCGAAATTATATGAGGCCCATCTAGTCTTTAAGCCCACCGATTAATGGAGATACTTTTCAGCCTTTATATAAGTAATCATAATAACTTAGCCCTTTATATAGTAAACTATAGTGACTTTCAGTAATAATAGTTATGCATGACGAATAGGTATAGCTGGATTCTGTAACTAGGTGCCATGCATCTAAATGTGTCCTACAATCCGCGCTATGAACGAAACCAGCAATGCAACTTTCCGAAAAGTAGTTTTATTGGGGTCTTCCAGGTTGCTGGTTTCTCCATGCAAAGGATGATACTAATCAAAAGCTACTTTTACTGGTTGTTTGGGTTTTTAGAGCACTGTGTGAAACATCAACTATCGTCTTTAACTTGTCTATATATGCTAATGGCACATCTATCTTCTTTGGTCAATAAAGAAATGGTTGACCAAGTTTGCTACAAGATAAGCGAATTTCTGTACTTGTTCAAAATTACACTGTATAGGTCACGGTGCACAAAGTTGAGCTGTTGACATCCCCCAATGCATTATTAACTGTAAATAGTAGTGTATGCATAGCTTTGTTTGGAAAAACACTAAGTATTTACACTACAATTCTCAAGAAAGAATTCCAGGGCCTTACATTTAATCCTTTTATGCTGGCACAGGAAGATGTTAATCTCATGAAAGGGATTAAATTTTGATGCCTACCGGTTTTCCATCTCATGGTCCAGGATCTTTCCAGGTACATCGAATTTGACTGAAGTTGTAGCATGCTAGTACATACCTTCCATATTTTCTGAATGAAACGCAAAACTGTTACTACTAATGATTAATATTTGGTTTATGTAGATGGTGAGGGAAGAGTTAACGAAGAAGGTGTAGCGTATTACAACAATCTGATAGACTACCTGCTTCAGAAAGGTACGACATAACTAAGCATCTATTTTTACCTCTGAAACTTATATGGGAACCTGAGTATATCGATATCTGAATGTTTCCTTGAAAACTAATCAGGCATTACTCCTTATGTCAATATTTACCACTATGATCTCCCTCTTGCACTTGAGAAGAAGTATGGTGGTTGGTTAAATGCGAAGACGGTGTAAGTCAACTAGTATTTAATCTTTCTATCTATTCATGTGTTAGATTTGTCTTGTCATTTCAGAGTTACATAGTTTGGAATTAGAAGCATATATATCAAAATAAATGGTTTGGAAAATTACCAGTTACTCTTTGCAAAGTAAATTCTCCACTAAAGTGGATTCACATATTGACAAATGACAATTATGCATGTGAAAGTTTTTCTGTGTCTACCCAAAAGTAAACTGCACAGCATACAATCACTCTATATGTTTGTCTAGTTAAATGCGGCATGCCATATCTCTAATGTCAAAAGTTGTACAATGAGCAACGCATGATATATTCATACTATTTGTTTTGTAGGGAACTATTTACGGACTATGCTGACTTCTGTTTTAAGACCTTTGGTAATCGTGTAAAGCACTGGTTTACATTCAATGAACCAAGGATAGTTGCACTTCTTGGTTATGATCAAGGGTCCAATCCTCCTCAAAGGTGCACCAAATGCGCTGCCGGTGGGAACTCAGCAACAGAACCTTACATTGTTGCTCATAATTTTCTCTTAGCACATGGTTATGCAGTTGCAAGATACCGGAATAAGTATCAGGTATTTCTACTTAACTATAATAGTAAATTATAATATGATCAGTGTAGTTTGAATTGTTCTTCTTTTAGTAAATCAATTGTCGCAGGGTCAATTTGCATTAATTTTGCAACAATCCCCCCAACAGGCTTCATTTTTCTTGTTCTATTATAGATCTATGAAATGTATTAGCATTCTTATCTTAACCCATTGGGCATGCAAGTGGCATGTAATCTTCTGTAAGTACATAATTCATTTCCCCTTTTTTCTATAAGTACATACCATTGGGGAATCTCTGTATAAAGCTGACCGATTTTTCAGATAGTTATGACTTGTCATGAACATCTTTCTGTATAAATTGCTGATGGAAGAATGAAATAAAAAATAAAAACTGTAGGCAGCTCAGCAAGGCAAGGTTGGAATAGTTTCTGGACTTCAATTGGTATGAAGCTCTTACCAACTCAACTGAAGACCAAGCAGCAGCTCAAAGAGCCAGGGACTTCCATATTGGTTGGTAAGCCATACAAGTATCCTTTGACAAAGCCTCTTAAGTTTCAGACAGAAAAATATCAATACTAATACCATCAACGATTGCATTGGATGCAGGTTTGTTGATCCACTGATACATGGACAGTACCCGCAGATAATGCAAGACCTTGTGAAAGAGAGGTTGCCCACGTTCACTCCTGATCAAGCTAAATTGGTTAAGGGCTCAGCAGACTGCATTGGGATCAATCAATACACAGCTAGCTACATGAAGGGCCAGAAATTGCTGCAGCAGACGCCGACCAGCTACTCAGCCGATTGGCAGGTCACATATGTTTGTAAGTTTCTTTCCTTAAAGTGCAGGTTTTACATCAATATATTTACGACAGATACTGTCAGTTTATCCTTCGCCCAAACTTTGCAGCTGAGCGAAATGGCAAACCAATTGGACCGAAGGTATGCTGCTCCTAGCTATAGCCTCATCATCTTTATTTTCTTCTAGCCCTGCATATTTGCACTGCAGTTCAAAAGTAACATGATAAATCCTTGTCAACGCCTGAATCTTTACAGGCGAATTCTAATTGGCTTTACATCGTCCCAACGGGGATGTATGGATGCGTGAACTACATCAGGCAGAAGTATGGGAATCCAGCAATCGTCATATCCGAAAACGGTATTGATACAACTCCACATCTCCTGGTTCAATTTTTTCACTCCATATGTCTGAATCATGGTATCATGCGTAAACCAATCTTGTCATCATGTCACCAGGAATGGATCAACCTGGAAACCTCACTCGCGACCAGTACTTGCGCGATGTTACCAGGGTTCGGTTCTACAGGAATTACCTCACCGAGCTGAAGAATGCCATTGATGATGGCGCGAACGTGGTCGGCTACTTTGCATGGTCTCTCCTCGACAATTTTGAGTGGCTCGCTGGTTACACGTCCAAGTTCGGCATCGTCTACGTGGACTTCAACACCCTCGAGCGGCACCCGAAGGCGTCGGCCTACTGGTTCAGAAACCTGCTGCAGGGCAAACACTGATGGAGTGCCTGTGAACCAACCTGATCGATGTTATCATCATCGTGTTCAGTTTTTGCCTGCTGTTGTCATGGCACCACAATTCAGATCCAGCTCTGTTCTAGAGCTACCAAATGGAAATAAAAGACGGTTGTATGATTCAATGTTGCATTTCTTGTTAATGGCCAGCCAGAATGTCACCCATTTGTTGCATGGATTCAGATTTGATCTCATTTTCTGTTGCAGAAATGCTATTTGACATAATGTTTCTCAGGAGAAACGAGAAGGTTAGCCCATCTAGCAAATTTAGCCAGCTTAGGAACGCCCCAAAATTAGGCTGTGCACCTCCTAAACTAGAATAAAGCAAGCTCATTCCTCTCAGTCCTCTGTCTAAGTTTGCCTTCCTCGGCAAGTCCATTCTGGCGTCAGCCAAAGAATCGTACCGAAACACGCATGAGCCAGACGCGCGCCATTTTGCATGCCAGCCTCGACCAGACACGTACGTGCAGCCCGGTCTCCACGGTCCTAAGCTCCGTCCGCGCGCCACCGCCACCGCATCGTCGCCATGGCCACGTCGCCCGTCAAGATCGTCGCCCTCGCCGTCGCGATGGTCACGGCGGTCACGCTCAGCGTCTTCTTCCGGTTCCGGTGTCACCACCTGCCGTCCCCTTTCGTGGCCGGCGGGGAGCCGCTCCTGATCGTGGTGACCAACGAGCAGGAGGTCGGCGAGGAGCTGGACCTCGCCGACGGCAACGTGCAGCTGCTGTGCCACGGGTACTGCGAGCACAACCGCAGCCACTCGGCGTGGTCGGCGCGCGCCAACATCCCCAGCGGTGCGTCGGTCCGCCTGCTGCTGCCTGCCGTGCGGGGCGACGAGGTGTTCGAGGTGCTGTGCTCGTACCGCGGTGCCAACCGGTGCTGGGCGCACGGCGTGCGGGTGTTCTGGAACCCGGGCCACGACCTCCTCTTCTGCACGGAGGAAGGCGGCGGGTGCGAGGTCAAGTTCCGCAAGGACGGCGGCGTCGAGAAGCAGTACGGGACGGCGGACGACATGCCGCGGCTGGACACGCAGCCCCCGATCTTCCTGGGATTCGTGCCGGACTTCAACAACGCCAAGGACGGCGGCTGCTCGTCGGCGAGCTGCATCGGCAGGGGCGCTCAACAGGGTGATCGGCCAGGAGAGCTGCTGCGCGACGATTCCTGCGGGGGATGGGAGAAGGCAACGCCAAATAAATCATCATGATCCGTGCATGCATGCATGCTTTGTAGAATACATTCCTGATTTCTGTATGATGTAGAGTATGTAATGAGACACTGATGAATAGGAAAAAGATAAATTTGAATCCCGGTCCAATTCAACCTTTTGACATGACAACACACAAGTAAAGCAGCACTTAATGGAAGGTGCAACAACAGTAGCTTACAAGAACTCAGAATAAGGCGGACATTTGGCATGCTCTACCATTGGACCACCCGCTAAAAATCGAACCTTAGACTAAGTCAGTTGACAGAACAGCAGAATAGAGGTATCAACCAAGTTTGGTATGATGAGTTCTCATCGCGATTAAGGGTAACATCTCGACGCCATTTAATAGAGGAATTGTGATTGTATCATTTCAGACTTCCAAAGCGTATGAGCTGACCCACGCCCATCCTGGGTCTGAAAATAGGATAGGAGAGCTTCAGAAATCATGTAATTTGCTATGGAGTTATAAGCTGGTGCATAGGAAACGAATCATACAGCTTCTTTGAAGTGCTCTGGAACAAAATAGTCGAGCAAAATTCAGAATTTATCGCGATTGCATCAGGCATGTGATTGATTAATCAGAGTCTTCGTAGACACCCTCATCATCATCAAGGTCATCAAAAGAACGAATGTCCAGCTGATAACGCAGGATGCCACCAATGCCACCAAATCCTCTACAAAACTGTGAGCCCTCTTGAGATTTGTTGGTGACAAATTCAAGAGTGCACCCAAACTTTTTGTATTCGTTAGCGAACCATTCCAAAAGTGAGGTTTTCTCCTGAACTTCCAGCTCAGCATTGGTAGATGAATCACGGAAATTGCTCTGGTCAGCTCTTGCTCTTTGTTCAGATGCTTGATGATAATTTCTCCAGTTGTACCATGCTTAAACACATATCTGTTAACATCAAGGTTTTCCCACACCATCAAAGTCTCAACAGCACCCATTTCAAGAGCCTTTAGGGTGTCATCAACACCAAAGACATACTTCCCAGTATCTTGACTAATCTCTTCAAAGTACTTACCAATCAACTTTTTCTCCTGTATGAACTTCACGTTTGCTAGAATTTCAGCTGATAACTCAATGGCCTGGTTGAAACCATTCTCACCGCCATATGAAACATCAACCACATTAAGTATTTTTGTCTGGAGTCGCTGATCAACATGTCAGATTGGCTCAGTTCGTTTTAAAATCAGCAGAACCAGCCAATATTAGTCCAGCAACATTAGGCTGACTGGTAGCTGGGTTGATGAAGAACTGAGTAGCAAGTTCAGCTGTCTTTCGCACATAATTATGGCGCTTTTCCATCCGAAGCCGAGCAAAACGCAGAGCAGATTGCCCTCCTCTTCCATGCTTCTTTGGGAGATCTACAGTGAATTTATGAAGCACTTCACGAGTATTTCCACTAAGTGTCCCAAAAAGAGTTCCATTACCATCCATAATAATGAAGCCAAACTTGTCATCAGATTCCAAGAGCTCATTCAAAGCTTCAGTGTGGAACTTGTTGTCACAAAGGTACAAGGATGCATTGATAGGCTTGAAATGGCTCAAAATCAATAGTAACTTTCTTTTCCTTGCCATCATCAGTAACAATTGTTCCAGTGTAGAGAACCAATCCATTTGGGGGGAACCCTGTTATACAGCTTCAGCCTCTGCTGAGCTGAGGTGATGGCTGCCAAAAACAGATTGTCGATTGACTCTACTCTTTATGTTTGAAGCAGTACCATATTCATCACCCAACATCTTGGTCACACGGGAGACTTGATCACGTGGAGGCATAATCAGAGAGATCATGCTTGTGCCATTGCCCCTAGCAGACTCAAGTCCCTTGATCAGCTTCTTAATCTTCCACATCTCAATATTCTTGTCGGTTTCATGACTATCAGACATCTTGACAAAAAGTAGGGTGCTTGATTCACCTGCAGAGTACAGAAGCTATCAAGTGTAAGAAAGAGATTAAATGCGAGCAGACTGCAAATAAGTAATGCAAAAATGGAGTCTAAAATATTACTAGAAATTTGACTTTAGCTGCCCACTGACAAAACAAGAGCGAGTGTATCCAATGCTATACAAGCACATATGTTAGCATGTGCCAGTAGCCGCACGATCATTTTACTTAGATACTAAGATAACTAAATACAACATACGATCTTCGTCAACTTTTGGACAGAATATAATTGCAGCAAAGTGGATAACTGTCTAAGGTCCACAAATTACCCACGGCAGCAAGCCAGCAACAGTAATACCATATATGAGTTGTCAGAGACCAACAGATGACCTAGGAATAGCATGCTATTTTTTTCTAATGACAAGGCAAAGCAAGCTCTGCCAATTCTATTAAGAAGTGAGAAATATTACAATCTTCCAAAAAGTGGGAAGTCTGTGGCCCTTTAGGACCTCAAACCGATTCTGAACATAGATACTACTCATTAATTACATGTACATCTCCAATTCCGAAAGCTCGAGATCTTATAATTGATATCCTCTTGGATGGTGTGTACTAAATGTTACACTGTGCAACGCTCGGCTTCGACAAACTCCAAAAGCTCAAGATCTAGAATTGCATGCTACTTTTTACACAACATTAACACATAGCGTGTGCTCAAAAATAGAAATACAATAGACACTGGGTAAATAGAATAAACCAATCTCCAATAAAGAGCTGTATTGTGAGTCCATTTTTAATCGCAAAAGCGCTTCTTTTCGCCAAAAGTAGCCTCAAATCTCACCAGCATAGGGGAAAAATAATACAGAAACATGTAAAATAGGACAAATGAGGCATATAACCATGACAATATGCGTATACGACGGGAAATGGCATAACATGACGGGTGTCATCAATCCGCAGCAATGAGAACTTAAACGAGAAAACCTAAGCAACTAACCAAATCAGATCTCTAAGCCCCGAGCTAAGAAAACCCACTGCAGCAAACAGAAACCTAAGCTAATCTAAGCCTACACCCAGATAGCAGGGGCGGATCTAGATGGTGTCAAAGTTTTTAGAGGTAGGTTCGGAAGCTCATACCTCAAAAACCAATGTCCAAGATTGCGGACGGGGTGGCGACAGCAGGGGACGCGATGAGGTAGAGCGTCGATGGCGGCAACGCGCGTGAGAGGCGGATGGGTTGGAGAGGGGGTGTGGGAGTGAGGCTCGGCGGTGACGCTAGCGTACGGCACGGCGGCGGCAGCTCTAGGCACAGCGAGGGTGGACTGTGGTAGAGATTTTAGAGCCGCATTGGGTCAGATTGGAGCTCGGGTAGGTCAAACCGTGTACTGGGTGAAAGCGGAAAGAGAAAGGGAAACATAAACGGAAAGCGTCAAAGGAAAAACGAAAAGGAAGGAAATAACATCTTGGAGTCTGCAGAGTTTGTTGTATTCTTAATTTTTATAAATATTGAGTAGTGGTGATAGTCCATCTATTTTTATCTCCTCTTCATCAAAAATACTGTAACTAAATCATCTCTCTACAATTTTTACCATCTTGTTTAGAGTTTACACAATACATCATATGACTATTTTTGTAATTTTACTATTTGTAAGTTATATTATTTTTAACTCAAAGTTAATTTTTGTGGCTATGAATCTGTATGAAAATGATGTGCCACATGATTGATATTTTTATTATTTTCATAGCAATGCTCAGACATTCAACAGTACTATGCGATGAACAATACTAGTTGGTCGGGAAACATTAAGAAAATGAAATTAGTTTCTCATAATATCTATGATTTCCTACGAAAATAAGAATTTGTGAACATTAAGAAATAATAAACTAGTATTTTTTTGTATTTTTACACATGGTTTAAGGGATTTTTGTGTTCCGAAAAGTATTTGCTCCCGTTCCGTGCCTCCTCTATATTGGTTACACATTTGTATTCGATAATTTCCAGGATTTCCCAAATTAAGACGTGAAAACAGAAAGCACATCTCCGCACGTTCCGCTCCGTTTGCACCTCTGGTCCGGAGCAGACTTCGGTCAAGCTGGTCTCCACTTCACACGTCAAAATCCATCCTGCTTGTACAGAATGTTCAGCCTACCTCGTAACTAACACATGCCAATGCAATTCGAGGTTGAGCTTGCGCAACGACTCCGTGCCTCAAGTTTCAAGCGGCTCGTTAGTTTTGAGCTCGAACAGAAGTGCCAAGTGACTGGCCACAACAAGCTCACAAGTCACAATTTCTAGGGTTAAATCAAATATAAATCATATTTAAAATCCATGTTGTCACTTCCAGGCACATCATGTACCACATCGGCAAAACACCCACGTCGTATGACATGTCGGCAAAAGAACCGTCAAAACAACCTTAGGGTTCAAAGTGATGCAGTTTTGCAAGTTAGAGTCCAGGTTTTATAGTTGCAGGTTCAACTGGAGGTTCAACTCAGACTTCGGGGTGTAAAATAGACTTCTCCTACAAGTATACATGCACAAATTTGACAAAACTTGACAGAAACTTCTCAAGTAGACAATCCAACAGAAAGGCTGGTGCATTAGGTTTCAGTTCATTGGAAAAGTTCCAAGCCAACTTGTAGCATATCAGATCATATTATCAAGTGAAATCCACACTCGGTAGTACCGAAGACAAATGAGAACAGCACAGATTTACTGGGGAAAGTGAAACAAAACTGCTATTCAAATTAGCATTTATAAATATGCCTTACACTATCTAGTCTGATAGCATTTCAATATCCTGGGTTAAGAAAGAGCATATTTCTAACATAGGCTACCGAATTCTCCAAATACAGATCAAAAGTAATCATCCTATCACTGCTACTTTCTCCAATACAGATCAAAAGTAATCATCTTATCACTGCTACTTCTCCAGGTGTCTAAAAGCTTTACATGCAACTAGCAAAAATATACCATGAAAGGATATTCAAGCAGACATGACATGGAGAAAAGGTGCACACAAGACTAATCAACACAGCTTGCAAAGGCCGTTTCGTAGTTCATCAGCTTATGCACCTCTTTCAGACTCAGGAGGAAAATATAGGATGGTCAATCTGGGACGAAGTTTGCTACCTCAGCCAACTCGAAACTAAGAAAATGATGGTCATCTGCTATTGAAAGTGCCTGTTTGCGTCCGGGTAACATAGGAGAGGCGTGATGAAGGAACCAAAGGGGCTTCCTCATCAACTGCTGCAGCTTCTGATGCCAGACCTCCAACAACAGTTTCATCATTGCTGTCCATGGAACTATCAGGTTTGTATATGTTCAGAATCTTCTTATCTGAAAGAGGAAAAGGAAGGTATCAGAAATTGAAGGCAACCATTTCTTCACCGGATGGACAACAGAGCGTCTATATGATACAGCTTGTTATCCCTGAGAGAACCAAACTCCAAAACAAATCTCCATGGATTAATAAGGTGTTTGTGACCAGATGGACAACAGAGCGCCCAGATGATACAAATTGGAACTGTAATTGCTATCAACTGCAGTTGAAGCTAAGTGGAAGAAACTGCATGTCAGGTGTATCTGACACTCAGATGGTCGCTGTCTGATGCTCAGATGATTGCAAAAGTTGGTTAGATGATAGAAAAACAAGAGTAAGCTGAAGAAATAGGAAATAAAAGAGGCAAGGCATGTATGAAAAGGTAAGAGAACAAAGGAATAAAAACAGCCATCTCTGGTCCACAACCTCATATGTCCTGTGTGACAAACACGATGCACATGGCCAGGCAAGACAATGGAACTTTGTACTAGCGGTGTTATACGCAACAAAGAACAAAACCAGGGGGAGGGGAAAACAGTGTGAAGAAAATGAAATATGGAACAATAGTGTACTTCTTTGAAGTAGTGATACATCAAAGATCTCTCTGATGAACGTATTGAACAATGGGAAGACCTAAAAAAGTTCAAGAAAAATAAACACAGAAAAAGCAGTGCAAGCTGTACTCTGACCTTTGTAGCTCTATCAGGAATGTTATCTGCTGAAAGTTGATTCGCTCTGACATCTTTCATCTTCAAATAATTGTACATGACAACGCCAGAGAGAGCTACACATTAAATAAATACTAGTTAAGAGTTGAATCGCAAAATACGTATTTAAAACAAGCATATCAACTTATTGTTACATAATCCAGATACAAATTATATCTCTACAGAAAACTGAATACATAATTACCAACGGCATATCCAATTATGTTGAGGCTTGTAATAGTAGATTCAGGAAAGATAACGGTCGAGAGGGTGATAAGTATCCAATCCTTCAGAACTCCTGCAACTCGGATAGTGACTGCCCCTGTTCTTCCAATAACTAGAAATATGGATATGTTCAATGCAAATGCAGAAAGTGCATTCAAGAAAAATATCCAATAGTTGAACTGAATTGGAGCGACATCCATTTCTGGTTTTTCCAGTAAATACCACGGAACAAATAGGAAGATGAAACTGCATGAAAGAACAAAACATTTAAGAAATTGAATGAAGATAAAAGGTACAGGCATTTTAGAGACATACACAACATGCAATATTTAGTTAATTGCAGAAAAAAATTGCACAATAATCAGGCTGCAAAGAAATAGCAGTGACCGGCAATGAACGATAAAATGAAGGCCATAACTTTGTAATCACAAAGACACGCCCACAGCATATTTAACAAAGCACAAACTTTGAGCTAGCCATTAGTATTGCCAGGTTCTGCTTATTTTGTACTCGACCTATATGACTTATACTTACAGGGAACTATAGTGCATATGGTTGGATTTCTAATAATATAAGAGGCTCTTGTGGAAACAAGCTGAGAGAGTTCATACTTTAAGTTGAATCATTATGAGCGACAGGTATTCTAAAGCATGCAAAGGCGTGACGTTCATAACATTCATCAGAAGTCAAAATGTTTTTAGGTGTATGTATACTTCACAAACTAGAGAGATTTTCAGCTAACAAGGCTTACAACAAACTTGACTCAACACTGAACTAGACTGACTTCTTGATTGAAAGGAGAAACGCTGGACAACAGTGTGTGAACAGTGTAAACATACTTCTATGGTTCTTATGAAGGAAAAAAGAGATATGTTTTAAACCAAATGTTCCTTGTAAAGTACATCTGACAATAATTTCGTGGATATTAATCGAGTAGTAAAAAACTAAAACCCTTGTACAGTAGAGTACTTTGTAACATTGAGTAAACTAGTGACCATATATAACTTAAGCCTTACAGCGTAACCATATGGTTCTTTGGTAAATATTGGCTTCTAATAAACGAGGCAATATCTGTTATGAATCTAAATTCAGCACTAAATTCAAAGAAATGGTTTCAGTAAACGAACCACTCAAATATAGCATTAATTAATTTTGACAACTCATTTGAACCGAGTCCCGGAGAAAAGCAGGCAGCAATGTTTGTTAGTAAGGGCGCTCCCAGCGGTTGTATCTATAGGTTGTATCTTTAGATGGGAAAATGCATAAATAGTTGTATAGATACAACCCTCACTGTCATGTGCCATAGTTATCCAATTAGGGGATAAGACCACTCAAATATAGTATTAATTAATTTTGACAACTCGTTTGAACCGAGTCCCGGAGGATAGTAGGCAGCAAATGTTTGTTAGTAAGGGTGCACTCCCAGCAGTTGTATCTATAGATGGGAAAATGCATTAAATAGTTGTATAGATACAACCCTCGCTGTCATGTGCCGTAGTTATCCAATTAGGGGGATAAGATCCCGGTAGTTAGGAAAGTTAGGATTAGTTTCTTAGGAGCCAAGTTATCCATCTCTCTATACAAGGGAGGGCATGTACCCCATATCAAGTAAGCAATGAATCAAAGTAGTTATTTTGTTAGTTCTTAGCATAGTTTAGCCTAGTTATCCCAGATAATTCCAATTGGTACCAGAGCCAACTATTGCTACGCCATTGATGGCTAGCGGCAGGGTTTCCGATCCTACTGTGAAACAATCTATCCCTATGGACGGATTGGATGATGAGAAAGCATTGTCCCTACGGCAGAGGCTCCAGTCCATCGTCGAGAAACTGGACCAGTTGCTGCAAAAGAAGCATTGGAGGGTGGAGGAGCCACGGGACCCCCTTGATGTGGCAGCAGCAATGCTGCCCTCTCAGCAGCAGCTGCATCGAGCAGAGCCAGCGGCACCTTTCTCTGCGGCAGCGATGTCAACCACTTCCTCGACAGCGAAGGTGCAGTCCTCCGCGAGTTCAACAGCGGACGGGATACCTCCTCCACTGGAGACAAAGTCCTTTATGGCGGCGACGGCCGCGATGACACCTCCAGTGGAGGTAAAGATCTTCACAGCGGCAGCGACAACACACCCAATGACTTGTGGAGCAGCGATGACGGCGCCACACAGCCCAGAGCATGTTGGATACTTGTTAATCTAGCAGAAAAGGCAGCGGAGTATGTGCCGTGACTTGGGGAATACGGAAGGCTTGGGCATCAGGTGGGCCTTGGTTTTGGGCTGCAACAAGACGCTGCAGTCCAGCAGCAGAGGGCATTGACTAGGTCCCCTGCACTTGATGCGTCGCCATGCTCTACCGTGGTAGGGAGCCGGATGCACTACACTTCATCGCCATGGGGCTACCTTGGGAAGCAGCCATGGCTGCCACCGAGCTCGAGGACGAGCTGCATGTCGAGGAGGGGAGAGATGTCATGTGCCATAGTTATCCAATTAGGGGATAAGATCCCGGTAGTCAGGAAAGTTAGGATTATTTTCTTAGGAGCCAAGTTATCCATCTCCCTATACATGGGAGGGTATGTACCCAATATCAATTAAGCAATGAATCAAAATAGTTATTTTATTAGTTCTTAGCATAGCTTAGCCTAGTTATCCCAGATCATTCCACTCACAATGGATAGTTTATACGTGTTGTATCGATATTGCTTCCGTTGTTCCACGTGGCATGTTGAGAGTATGTGGTCCACAAAAGCATTAAATTTCTCTTGGTTTTTCCAATTTGGTGTTAGCTTACATGAGATACAGCTTTCCTCTCTCTCTTCATTAGCTCTCCCTCCACCTCAGCTTTCATCCTATCGGCAGGCTATAGTTACCGCCTACGTGGACCATTGGGAATGCCCTAACAACCTCTTTTCTGCTTCTCAGTAAGGAATTACGCATACAAGAGTTCTAGAGAAAGTTGTCACAAACCTATGGGATGGACTTGTTGCATAATGCATATGCACATCTACTAGAAACATTACATGATTACAGAGTTTGAACATATGCCTAAGAGGGGTGTATATATAATTTTTATATGCCTTTTGGAAACATTTCAGCAATTAGTACACAAACTACTGATCCATTTTAGAATATAGTGTTTTCGGCTGTCAATACCATACGAAAACCAATTACAATAAGATGTTTTAGTTTTTTGTATTTACATGTATATATTTATACGGTAGCTGCATGGCCTCAATCTCTTGTCATCTCAGTTTCTTAGGTTAGCATCCCTATCCAATCATCTATCAAGCATTAAGAGACATTCCTCTTGACATCTCAAAAGGAAAAGAGATATTCATCTTGAAGAAACACCACATGACCAAAATTCTGTCCTTTTTACTAAAAAAGTTTGTCAACTAAATTATTTGGGACTTCCGGTTTGCAATCATATTTCTCAGATATTTTATTGATATTATTCAGATAATTCCATGTGCCAGTACAATGAACACAGATGTGATTCAACAGTTTTCACACAGTAGTGAGTACCACAATGTTAATGGTAAAGACTAAAATGATAGTGTAATTAACCTTTCAACTCAACATAATTATGTATCTTTCTAAGTCATTGGCTCATTGCTATCACTTAATGAGTTTAAGAAAATGGCAGCCCTCATATTTTTTGTACAAGTATTCTGTAGGATAGAAATCCTAACTCTCATATTTTGTACAAGGACTCTGCAAGAGAGAAAATGTAATCTCATTCAATGATAGTTGCCAAACACTATATCAAGCATGCGAGTATTCAGAATTTGAGATATAGTATCTGGTACCTGCAAGGCGCTATGTAATACAGGCTTGTAATAGGGTTCAGGGTTAGCCCCTTTTTTTGGAGGAGGACCTGTGTCAAAACCAGCCTGAGGGCTTCTGCAACAATGCCAGTTACTTGGTATACTGTTCCTATCACATTAAAATGGATCTCGCCATATGATGAAACTACAACACCAACACTGACCAGCACCATGTTCAAGAAAAGGTCCCGTCTTAATTTGTCAGTACCACATAGAACAGCCATTACAAATGTCGCCACAGGCACTGCATTTCAAATTAACTCAAATCAGCACCATATTATAACTATAAAGGGAGGTGCACAGTAACTTACTCAAAGCCTTGAGCATTTGAATGAAGGCAACTGAAATATACAAGTACGCTGTGTTGCCAAACCTGTAAAATAGACAATCAAAATCAATAGAAGTATTGTATGAATATTGTGTGAAGGAGAGGCATGCTTTGAACACCTGATTCAAGACAACTCTACAGAAAACTAGCAAACTGCCGTTCAGTCATGGACAATAAATACCGTATGAAGCTTAACAAGGGAAAACTAGTAAATTATACTTCACAACTCACATTTTAATTTCAGCCATTCAGAGTTATAATTGGTATACAATGTTCCACTTATAAACATAACCAGATTAAGTTCAAGCCCGTGTAGGAAGCGCTCCTTTGTCCATAGAGCAACCCATGTCAACTAAGATCGCTATTGTATGTCATCAATTTCACATGATACAAAAGTTGTATGATCCAAGCAGCAGGTATATCAGGCAAATAGTGCAAAAGGACCCACACAAAGAACTTCACAACACCTGCTAGGTTTGTAACCAATTTCAACAGCATCACATAATCATTTCAAAGTAAACAATTAAGTTGTCACAAACACCAACATTGCAAGTATGCGATTTGTGCAATATTAATAGTCAAAATTAGTTTAAGATGTTTCACCATTTGGCATGAAGGAATATAATAAAGAAGCCTATGAGAAACGAAATGTTACCAAAGACTTGACGCAAAGAAGGCACTAATGGGAATTACACATGTAGCATATCTGCATCAAGGGAAACACAAACGATTAAGAGTCAACTTCATGCACAGTGAAGGAGCAAAAATGAATGCTCTTACATTTGGAAAGTCATCTTGACAGGTGCAACAACCTGCATTACCAAAATAGCAGTTACTCCATTAGTTCCTCTAGGAAAGACCAAATGACATCACTGGACAAACCAACAATTGAAATTAAAGCTTGTAGCCCAAGATTTGCTTATGTGTTCTTGCAAGAACAATTGCTGCTTGAGAGTTAACACTTTACATGTCATTTGGTTGAAGCAGGGACACCATTATTCATTAAGCAAGAGACAGCATGGTATACAACGAGCATGAAGGCTCTAACAGGGAAAAGGCATAGAGAAGCATACCTTAAAAACACGGACTAGGAAGAATGTCACGACTCCAGAAAATGCCATGTGAATCATTGTGAGGGTAATAGGAAAGGGAAATTTGAAGTACTTTGGAGACAGTACCCACTGTGACAATATGAAAAAACGAGTGCATTAAGTTCACCTCTCATAATCAAAGGTCCACTTATACCTAAGCAGGCATATAATACAAAAAAATTCTGCAAAGGTCTGGATCTGCACTATTAGCATGCGAATACATGATTCCTCAAATTGGTTGCACTTTAAGGCCACATTGTACTACAGATTACACACAGTGTGATATAGCAAAACCCTGATTCACCTAACAACCCAGAAACCCTACGGAACACAAGCATCGTAATAGACCGTGCACCAAACTAACAAATACGGACAATCAAAGTAGCAATCTGGCAATGTGGCATGCGTTTATACTAGACTTATTAAACTTAAACCACACTACACCTAAAATTGTGGAAAGAAATAAATACTTCGTAAACGAAATCGAGAAACGGGACGGATCTTAGTTCATCATGACATCACTTGCTCTGCTCCACCACATAGCGGGGCATAAAGGATTCCCAGTGGCAAAACCAGCCCCTCGAATGTGAGAGAAGAACCATACTTTGTTAAACAGGATGACTCCCGACGAGAGGCAGATGTAGATTAGCAGGTAGAGGTAGGTCAGCAGGAGCTGCCTACTGATCATCTTCGCCGTCTCGCCCTCCCGCCGGGGTGGATGCGCCACGCGTCCTGTAGATGGGCGTGGTCGGTCACTCGCGGAACCAGGCAGCTGCGGGCGGCAGGATTCGGGGCCCGCGGCGGAGCGCCGGTGCGCCGGCGAGGTCGGTGCGGCGGAGGGGGGGCGCGCGATCTGGCACGCGCGCTGCCTGTCCCTTCTGGTTTTGGAGATTGGGGAGGAGATCAGCGAGAGGGGTGGAAATGAGACGGTGCGAGAACTCGGTGGCTTTTTTGCAAAAGTGGAGTGTAAGCTAGTGGAGTGGGATCTCGGGCCCCACAGGTCAGTCCCTGCTTTTACGGGGTGTTTTTAGCGTTTTTCTGTTTAAAAATAGGGGAATGTAAAGCGTAAACACACCGCGCGGAAGGATTGTCGCGGATATCGGACAGAGATCTGCCACGGGCGTATTAAATTACGAGATCAGTAGGCTTGTGCGCTACTACCTCCCGTCCTCGATTCGTCGTCTCGAAACGTGCCTCCGGCGAGCTTATCTATGGCTACGATGCCAGGCTTCAACGGAACCGGCACGCTGCTACCGGGAACCTCCCATTGGTCGCTTGGGCGACCCAGAGAAGCGGTCGCCGGCTGCTTCTGGTGGGCCGGCCCAATTTGTATTTCACGAAACTTTTAATTTATGCACTTTTTCAAAAATGGAGAATTGTCTTTTTGGGAAAAAAGTTGTAGTTTTCCGCAAGAAAATATATCTCCATCTCCACTACTATTAAAAAGTTTTTCTTTTCTACAGTCACTTCGTTTTGTGTACACAGAAATTTGCACGGAATCAATTTCAGCCATCCGATTCAATCTTCCTCCGCCGATCCAACGGATCAGAACCGCGCCGTGTTTCGCCTCCTTGTTTCGCCTCCGTGCTTTCCGCAACCTCCATCTGTGAGTTAATTGGACTCGCCTCTCCGCGTCCAGGCACACCGCAGCTCCGCCCCGCCCGCTCTGCCGCGCCGTGTTCCTCAGGTCCCCGGCTCGCTCCGTCGCCCGATTCTTCTCGCCCCTCGCCGGCCGTGTTGCTTGCCTCCACGCGCGCACCCCGACCCGCCGCCGCGCGCGCCACCCACGCGCGTCCCGTACGCCAGCCCCGCCCGCCTCCGCCGCCCCGCAAGTCTCTACCTCCCCTACGCGCAGCCCGCAAGCCTCCGCCGCCCTGCGGCCGCGCTCCGCCCGCCTCAACCGCCCGGCGTCCCACAAATCCGCCCCACGCCGCCTGCCCCTGTGCCCCGCTGCCGCCTGCACCTGTGCTTCGCCGCCCGGCGGCCCGCAGATCCACCCCGCGCCGCCTGCCCCTGTGCCCCGCCGCCGCCTGCGCCTATGCTCCGCCGCCGGCGTCCCGCAGTCCTGCGGCCGCACGCCCCGGCCGCCTCTGCCCCAGACGCCTCCGCCCCGTACGCCTTCGCCGTCGCGGGCAATGCGCGCCTCCACCGCCGATGGGAGGGGATCCTCTGCAGCTCTTTGTTGATATTGTAGCTGTACATTTGGTCTATAATCCTCTGCAGCTCTTTGTTGATAGTAGTGGAGATGATGATGCATTTGTTCTATAATCCTCTCTGATGATCCCCTCCCATAGCCTATGATTTCTGCGGTGATTTCATTAGGTTTCTACTCATTCTGCTTAATTGGTTCTTCTTTAGCTGATTAGGGACACAAATAAATTGTAGGTATTGCTATTGTTCCTAACACTGTTCATTAATCTCTGTCTGAGTTCTATTATTGACTATGACTATTGAGTGTATTTCAATTCACTGGATTATGAAGTTAATTCACTGGGTATAAGAAGTCACATGTGGCAGAGTAATGCTCCATATTTATATTGCAATTCTGCGTTGTATAATAACAGATGTTTCCTCTTACAGTGATATGCGACATGAGTACTAATTTTTAAAGTGGAGATAAAGGTTATGAATATTACAAGTTTATAAGTGTCAATACCTTAAAATACAGGGAAAGTGCCCTGGTGGAGTGATACCAAGTGTACAAATTAGAATGGGATCAGGTATGGTATTTATCCAAGTGTTTTCGTAATGGCACTTCCATATGGAGAAATTGTACTCTTAATGCAGAGGTTAACCAGAATGTATGCCTTCATTTTTTTTGTTAAATCCATGACTCAGCGGTCTTAAAAGTACCAAGTGAGGCACTCATGCGTGCTAAGCAGGGGGGAAGTTACAGGGGGGTCAGGGGGGAAGGCTTAAAGGCACTAAGCTCTGAAATTTTCTTGCCAAAAATATATACTTCAACCTATTGCCGTGCGAACTAGGCATATTTTGCTATGCATCTTTTCTATGCGATTCAGAATACTTTGCTGTTTCCTAGCTGACAAAATTTTGGTCCTTTTGTTGTGCTGTAAATGTCAGTGCTAATGGTTTAATTCTTAGGTGAAGCTTGCATTACTGAGGGCCTTATTGGAGTGCTCCTATATTTTTTTCAGGTTCGGCCTTTTCCTTTTTCCTGATTCCTTTTCTTGGATGAGGGGGTGAAGATGCCACACTCTTGGATGACATAGGGAGGATACTGAAATGATCAAGGTTTTGCTTCTTTTGAATGTTGATATAGTTGAAATTTTACATCAATGGTTGCTACTTCCAAATAAGTGTGATGCTGATTTGATGTTTGTTTTTGTATTAGTGTTTACATGATGACAGTTGTGTCGCTATTACTATTATGCATTTCTTAATCTGTACCCTTTGGCGCTGAGGTGATCCATATCATATCCTCACAGGAGCCAGAGAGCTGCATGGACCAGCTAGACTGCTCCCTTCCAATGAGTGTCGACGAGGCAATGGTGCACTGTGCACACCTCATGTCCAAGGAAGCTCAAGGTGATCGAATGCCGCCCCCTGAATTATTTCCTGTTGTGGCACACGAGTATGCATCCAGTTCAACCTACATTAGGATTATGGCATTATTTGTAAGCTTCATGATGTAGGAAGATATACTATTATAATATCCTGATTTGTAGATGCTGCATGAGTTCTAAGTTCTATTCTTTATTAATTTGTGAAATGAGCTAACTTCTAGGGGAGGCAAATGCACCTACATATGGCATCAGAAAAAGTTCACGACGGTTGCTTTTTCTTTGCTTGCACTATCGCTTACTCCTTCAAATTTGTGACCACACTATCTTTACTTGCACTACGCAGTTGATGCAGATTTTCATCCTCTGATGACAATCTTTACCTGTATTATGTAGTGTGTGTGGATCCTATTGGGTTAAATCATATAAATGCGAACCACAAGTTTGAGGAAGATGGAAGGGAAGGTGTCACGGACCCAGAATTGCATATGATTCGGGGAACGCGAAGTCGCCAAGGACCGAAGGACTCGTCAGTCCGGTGGCACGGTACCTGCGCCGTACGCACCAAGACGGAACGATCCGACACCCGCCACTTGCGAGCCGGCCGGAAGCGACCAATCTTCCCAGAACCACATACGATTCCGCAATCCGGTGAAGGTTTAGAATCGTTCCCAATTACTACTAGGGAAGACAAGGTCGGAGGAGCCCGGCAGTTCTACCCACACCCTAACATAGCTCGAAGGCTAGTGGGTCGCTCGAAAGCCCGGTAGAACGCCCTCACCCTGTATGGCCGGCACAGCATCTCAGCCAGTGGGTCACTCAACCGATTCCTGCCCAACCTAGTAACAACCGGTACAACCATAACCCTTCACAGCATACCCAAAACGCTTCATATCATACACGCATTGCGTAAGGGCAGCCTGGGATTAACAACTCGGATATCATCACAAAGCTCTACAATACGATATTACTACTAACAGTCCACGATGGGACAACATATTACATCAGTCGGTTATCACCGGAAACATATCCGAGTACGGAGAAACTTAACAACAGCGGAAGCAAAATAATGAGTCCCACAGCGGCTTAGTGACCGCTGAACAAAACTACGACCTATCCCATAGATCGACTAACTAACCGAGGAAACATCAATTCTCAGGCATCATCAAAATAGTCCTCAACCCCCGGCTCACCTGCAAGCTCCAGGAATAACCTGGGTGAGTACGAATGTACTCGCAAGACTTATCCGTGCTTGATTAAATGTCCTACTCATACTAGTACAACACAATTAAACATGAATGCTTCTCAGAGTAACAATGTACAAACTAAGAATGTAACATTAACCAGATGAACTTGAGACAAGCTAAGTAACAAATTTAATTCAGGGTGCAACATATCACAACCAATTTACCACGAAATCAAATCATCAAATCCAAATCCATCGGGGCAGCCCATGAGTCCCATCCAAATCCATTCATTAAATATTATCCAATCCAATTAGGGCAGCCCCTAAATCAACTCCAATCGATCCATCATACACACATATTCATTTACTCTCTCGGACCGTTACCGGCAGACGATCACCCTGAGTGCAAGGAATGCCTTAACCCTTGAGGATAGCTAGTCGCCCAAGGGTCTCAGTCTTACATCGAATACACCCCAGCATCGCTGTCGCTAACGTCCACGCGTGACAAGGGGAGTGTTCACAATGGAGTCACCTCAGGGTTGGTATCGCGAAAAACACTTCCTTCACCTGATCGCATTCATTCTACCAAATGATACCAACTTTATCCATGTGACACTTTCCCTTCGGCTCTCACATCTCCCCTTAGTAGGTTCAAATGATTATCTTCTCAGATTTACTTCAACCAATAGCACACATATCACAACTCATACCCTAGCATGCTAGTTCGACGTAGGACTTAACCACAATTTCTAATCATTATACTAGCAGTAACAAATGGAAAGATATCATATACATATATACTGAACAAGTAAATAGGGTGCAACAAGCTCTGCTTGCCTGGTTGCTTGGGGAAGTAGGGGAAGTATGCACGAGAACTCCAGAATACTCAAAACACCGGTAAGAAGCAAGCGACCTCTAAAAGGGAAAAACAAGTCTAAGAAACTAATTTAAAAATGACGAAGATGCATGGATGCAATGGACATGGATGCAACTACAGTGGATTAAAATAAAGTGTATAATCGCACAAGCAGGTTAGTATCCATTCCAGATTTTTGGTTGGGTTTTAGTTGCGGTATAACTTTAATCATGGTAAACCTAGAATATGGATGTATGCATGGGATATGATATGCAACGAAGGAGAAAGGTTTTAACTCTTATAATTAGGGTTAGGGCTCAGTTAATCGATTCGTTGTCGTGGGTGAGAACATGGGGTCGCGATTGCTTTCTGACCGTTAGGCGAATTGCGATACTAGCAGTTTAAGTTTGGCTGTTAAGCTAGATTCTCTAGGACTCTTTTTGTGTTTTTCTCAGTAAAGAAAAGAATTTCGATACTCGTATAATTAGTTGGAGGGTGTGAGAGCTAGAAGACGACTAGTGGGTCGGTTGGTCATAGATATACATCAGTTAAATCAGTAAGCAATCAGGTCTCACATTTCCTGTCTTCTTCTCGGTAAAGAAAACAGTATGTCGATTATCCCCATTCCTAGTTGGAATTGACCTAGTGAAGATGACAAGGGTATGTGGTGATTAGTGTGATAAGCATTAATGCTTAACTAAATTCTAAAAAGGGTGGCCAAAATTATCGGGAGGCATTTACAGTAACCATGGGTTGGTTATAAAGAGCTGAATGGCAATCACTTAAGTCCTGGTATGTGACTTGAAGACTACTCGATCAAAACTATTCATGGTCATATAACTAACAACTAACCATGGTTTTCAAGTTTATGTTGGGATTATGGTGAGTGAGCTTCATAGTTCAGTGGCTTATTAACGTAAAGCAATCCTACTTAAGCGGTTGAGTTTATGGGTCACAGGTGATATTTACTAAGATAACAGCTAGATCATTGATCAGGTATCAATGACCTTATGCGCCAGACACAATACACGTGATTCCTACAACTGAGCATTAACTTTAACTAATTTGGTACTAGCATCTTATATGGATTGAGTCCACTGATCAGGTGTACATTAACTCATATTTTAACCAGTGTTTTCACTAAGTGAACTAACCACTAGTTAGTGAATAATTAAAATATTTCAACATGTCCAGGCCTTACGCAACTAAAGCATTAGCTAGATTGTATATGTATCATCTCTACGTCCACGTCTTCTATTTATTAAGCTGACTTGATAGTTTGAATACTCAGGTTTTCAGTCGTGTCTTTAACTGAACACAATTTTCTTTACTGCCTTAACTATATGACCAAACAATCTAAGCATATCTGGCAATCAATTAGTTGGGGCGATTTAGTGTACGAATAGTAACTAATTATTATCGACACAATCAAATAACTAACCAATAGTTCCAATGGTACAAAATATTAATCGCTTATTAGCTGCTAATTAACCATTGCTCAGATGGTTCTCAGCCATTCTTCGTTAATTGCAGGTTAGCTAATAGTACCATGTAAGTTATTAGATTGTTGCATCTTAACTGCGGCGCGTACTCAAACCCAGTTGCATGTACTGTTCGTTAATCTTAAACGGACACAAATAATGCCTAAGCTAATGGATTCACTTAATCATCGCGCGATTTAGTTGTCTTAACCGAATCGACAGTTTTTAGCTAAGCTGAATCTGATTACTGTTAGTTAAGCAATTTCTGAAGTAACTAATCTGCACATTAATTAGTGTGTGAGCTGATGCACTTAACCGACGTTCAGACCGGTAAACCCTAACCACTTCGGCTATTACGGCTTAACCACAGATTAACGGATTCTAACTACAGCTAACCACCTGGTTCGGTTGAGTAGAAGCTCACTGAACAAATGACGCCGAGCTCCGAGACGGGGGCTCGGTGCGCCGAGTTAAAGGAAGCGCCGGCGGTCGGGGAAGAGGCTCCTGCAGGTGGCCTGAGCTTGGGGCTGCGACACGTAGATGCAAGGGGCGGCAGGGTCGGCTTGCCCGGGAGGAGGCTCACCGGCGGCAGGTCTGGGGCGGCTCGGATCTGGCCGGTGATGGCCCTGGAGAGCGGCGCGGCACAGGGGCGAGCAGGGGCAGGGCGGAGACAGAGGCGCCGAGGCGGAGGTGGCGCGCCGGCGGGGAACAGCAGCGGGGAGGCGCGGCAGGGCGCGTGGCCTGCTCGGCCGGTGGCGGTGCGGCGAGCGCATGTGCGCGGGGGCGGCGCAGGGGAGCTTCCCGGCTGAGGCTTTCCACGGCGGAGGAGGAGAGCTAGGGGAGGCCGGAGCTGGCTCGCCGGCCGGTGGGCTCGGACCCGGGGAATGCGGCATGCAGGTGGAGGCGAGCTGGGGGATGTAGAAGATGGGGCAAATATTCAAATGCTCATGCATGTGAGTGATTTTTAGCTGGATGGAAGGCTCAGGAGGTGGGGAATCTAGTGGCATAGCATGCATGGCTTGAATCTTTGGTTTTGGAAGGAATTTTGGAGGGGAGAAGAAGACATTTGGGAAAAGCTTGAAGAAGCAAGAAATGGGGAGGCCTAGCTGCTGTAGATGTGCTGTGCGTGGAGCAAGGAAGAGAGAGAGAGAAAAGGGGGCAATGGGGAGTGGCGTGTGGGTGAGGAAATGGGGAAGAAAAAGAGGAGGCTGTCAGGTGGAGGAAATGGACTGCCTGGAGTGAATTTAATGTGCTGGTGGAGCTGCTACGTAGAGAGAAACAGGAGCTGCAGCTTGGGTGAAGAAAGAAAAGGAAAGAGAGAAAAGAACCTGGTGGGAGAAAAAGAAAGGAGAAGGAAAAATCCCTGCCGGGTGGGTCCCCCACGACAGCTAGATTATTATTTTTATCTCTTGTTTTTGCTGTATTTCGTTTTGTACTGGTTAATAAAAAATATATATATATATATATCTATATTTATAACCTGGTTGATAAACTTTTGTCGATTAGTAGGGACACCTCAACTTAGCCTCATATTTTAGCATTCCTGTACATAAACCTAAAAATGAAATTTTGACTCGTTTCAGTTGTGGATTTTTGAAAGAAGGGATTTTGAACAATCCTTTGGTTAAGTATTTAATTGTAGTCCGGGGCTTGAAAATCTTGAGGTTAGTCCTCTGAGGAATTTGGTGCTTGTAAAGAATTGGTAAGCTGAGAATTGGGTGAAGCTAGGTGCCGGGTTTCGCTTAAGAGTGTTTTTGGGTCATACGTTAGGGTTTTTAAATCGGAGCTAAAATCAGATGACCTAAATGCATGCATGTATGAGAGGAAAACCAAATTCATCACGACGATCTTTGCCGATCTCGTGCTTTAAGGTTTAGGGTCATTACAGAAGGTCACAAGGAAGATAATCAGATACTAATAATAATCAGATACCAATAAGTGATTCATATAATGGAACTTGTTGCATACTGGATTGTTCGATTGTATATATTCACAGTGGCACAATGCAAAGCTGCCTCATATCAAGGTGTAAGTGGCATCATGATTCGGGACACTGCAGAGACTTTTGGAATTATATCAGAGGACAGTTGCTTCTGAGGTACTTAGTAGTACATTTCCTAATGCAATATTTTGAACAGACCTTGATCTTTATTTTGCTTGAGATGTGTAAAAAAGACTAAAAGAGGTGAATGAAAAGAGAAAGCTGATGTGTCCATCTTAGCAATTTATGGGTGCTGGGACATGGATGCTTGCACAAACAGCATTCCAATACAGTAATGTGCAGGACCAGTCAATAAGTAGCATATTAGCGAAATAATTTACGTTTAAAAGGGCAGACTGTTGGACAAACAAGAGGGCGGGATACATAATGGGGTAGTATTATAGATACGGAGCAATTATTGGAAATTCTAAGCTTAATGCAAGAAACAATCCCTCTCAAGCTTATACATCTTTGATGCTTACCACTGTGAACTTATTTTTATATTATAAGAAAAGGTAGCCAACATGAATTAACATCAATCAAATATGCAAAAGCAAGCTCAAAGACAATAATTCCAACTTTAAAAAAGATCATTTGTGTTATAGTGACTGTTGGATGCTACTGAATACTGATGAAACGGTTCATATGTTGTCGATACCATATCTTAAACTGCTTTCAGATAGCTGCATTACTTTGGCTGTTTCCCAACAATAACAATATCAGGTAGGATTGCAGGAGTTCAATAACGAGAAGATGGGAGGAAAAGAACCACAATGATCGCAAAGGTGAAAAAATCTCTTGTTTTATATGGTGCATATTTTTTATCAATGAACAAAAATAGATACCAGTTTGAAATGAAATTTTAAGGAAAATAATAAACAATTTAACTAAAGTTGAAATGATGGAAAATAATAACCAAGTGGCACTGCTGTCAACCTTTGCAGAGATGGGGCTTAAGCTGCGAGTTGATATGCCTCAGCAGTCTATGGAGATTGCCACAATATTCTTTTGCCAGTCTACTACAGCCAATGAAGCAAAGGTAGGCTGAAGGCTACTATCCAGTGCATTTTTTTGTTGCCTCCTTTTCTATCAGTTCAGAAATTTTGGAGTAACTGGTTCGTTGTGATTTGGTCCTACTCATTAGGAGAATGTTAAGGCATTGAATGAGCAAAGAGAACGAAACACCAAAGCCCTTCAAGAAAAGATGAAACTGAACAAGAAGGAGGTTAAACATTTTAATCCTGTGAGTGGGCATGCCCACCCTATTAGTTTCATTCACGCTGTGTTGATTTTGTCAACCAAGAGACAGGTGTTAGGTGGAAATTTTCTCGCTATCAGGTTGGTGCCTTCCCTGGGGACGCAATAATATTTATGAGGGTCTTAAATCTTCTTAGAGGTATGTCTCTGTCTTTTGAGCGTATCCATCCCTCTGAAATGTCTAGCATCATGGTGACAAGTTTTTATCTATACCTGTAGGGCTTTTCAGCTTCACTAAATGTTAGGATAGTTTATCTAGACATCATGAGGTCATACCTATGGTTTGCAGCCCGCTTTATGGTGAACCATTCTTTTTCCATTGCTAATTATACTTCGTTGATATTAGGAGTATGATGCATGGGCCCTCAACTAATAATCAGTGGATTTATGACTCACCTGTTAACTCTGAAGTGGAGTCTAAAATGTCTACTTGAGATCGGAAGCGACAAAATTTTGGGAATAAAAGTAGGTCAAAACGATAATCTCATGCAATTCATGTACATGCTATGACATTAATGTAGCATATATTTGTGTTCACATAATGAATTTAGCAATGATATCTGCATCTGGTTATCTTCTTGTAATCGAGCCTTACTGATCTTCCGTTCACAGGTATGTGCATATAAAGATGGAAAGGGCATAATAGATACTGCTGCTGGTACGTTAGGGAAGTATGATTCAAATTGCTATTTTTTATGGTTCATAATGTATCATGGATAAGAATGATTCAAATAACAAAAAGTATAACAAGTTAAACCTTTCAGGGCATTGTCAAGTTCGACCAGGATCACTCGGTCACGAAAATGATGATGCTGTCCTTTTTGCTTCATGGGTATGTGCTAGAGGCATTCACAGAACTATTGATGTATATAAAGCTGATGCACAACATTTATAAGAACATCTTTTGAGTATTCCTGTCTTAAACTATGTTGTGCTCCTATTAATTATGTAGATAATCTTACTAATACATGAATCCAGAAATCAATTTTTGTCCAGGGTGTTGACTATCTGAAGTATGATAACTATTACAATTTGGGAATAAAGCCACAAGAAAGGTTAGGCCACACGCCTTCCCTTTGTTTGAGCCACACTTTAGACTTTACAGAACAGTTATATAGTGCTAAAATTTGTTCTGTGCTGTCAGAATCTCAGGTATCCTCCAATGCGTGATGCTCTAAATTCAGCTGGGCACCAGATATTCTACTCTTTATGCGAATCGTATGCCGCTTCATTCTTGGGAATTTTTAAGCAGTCGTATGTTGTGCTCAGCCTCAAACCGTGCTGAATTCAGATGTGTGATGTGCTATCATGCTATTCTCTCTTAGGGGCCAGGATGATCTTGCTTTATGGGCTGGCAAAGTTGGAAACAGTTGGCGTACAACAAATGACATTCAGGATACATGGAAAAGGTGATTCATGCTCCTTCCTGAAGAAAAATAAAAAAAATGTCAATTTACTGATGTGCTGCGAAACTGACTTGTCTATGTCTTCTGTTTAAAACAAGCATGATTGACATTGCTGATAAGAACAACAGGTGGGCATCACATGCTGAACCAGGTGGATGGAATGGTAACTATGTTAGTGAGGAGTACAAGCTTTCCACTACTTTTGACACTGTAAGAGACTGTCAAAAGAACATGTTCACTTTTACTCAACCAAGTCTTTTTTGGCAGATCTGGACATGCTGGAAGTTGAGAATGGTGGCATGACATTTCAGCATCTGGGCACTAATGAAGTTAAGAATACGTCGAGCGCATTTGTAATCACAAGGGTTGGGCCAATGGTGTATGACCACATTGATTCATTCCTTCACTTATTTGTAGTGTTATTGGATCAAGGAGCAAGCTAAAGAGTTTCAGAAAAATGAGCCTTTCATTTTTCTTTTCTAATTCTCTGTGAATTTTAGGATAATGCCATAGAGAAATGTGTAGAATGAGCATAACTTATTAGATAGCAGTAGCACAAGTTGGTTTTACAATCAGTTTTAGTTTACCTATTGCATATATGCATAAAGCAGGTAAAACACAAGCTGATTAGTGGACACACATTATCTGTTATTTTCATTTTGTTTTGCTGCATCTTAGACGTGATATGTGACATTTATTGGGATTATATTAGAGTATATATAACTTTCGAATTTAGAAAGGAGCTCATATGGTGTGATATATATCAGTCATATTTTAAAATGATGAAATTATACTATGAATATTATGACTTATAATGTTTTATAGTTGTAATTTTCATCGGTCGAGACGTGCGTTGCACATGCACGCTTACTAGTTTGAAATAAAGATAACACTACTTTCTAGAAAATTTTCATATATTTCATGAAAATTATTCTACTAGTTCAAGGGAAATGTTCCTTCTGAAAAATAATTTTTGAAATATGTTTCACAATCCATGAAAAATATTCACATGTCAAAAAAAGTGTTCATCTCCCACTATTTTGAGGAAAATAGAAAATGTTCCACGGTACATGAAAATGGTTCATGTATACCCAAAAAATGTTAGTTATTCCCAAATCCAAAAATGAATGTCACAGACTTAATTGTGTTAATCTCGTAGTCTCATGCCACAACAATAAGAAGTCAATGTTGGATGAAATTATATACTCCCTCTGTATCACAATGCAGATCGTTTTAGAATATACAGAAGTTAAACATTTTTAAGTTTGACCATCTATGTAGAATAACTTATTAACATCTTAGGAAACACTAAATGGTACTACTATATTCGTCATGAGACATACTTTCATAATGTATACTTTGTTTTATTTTAAAAAAACATATTTTTATACAAATTAATTGTCAAAGTGTCATCTTAGAGACCATGTCAATATCTAAAACGGCATATAGTGTGACACGGAGATAGTGTACTGGTGAAACAACAGAAGCTCTAAGCGGAATATTTGTTAAAAAATGACGCCGAGAAAACTTCCTTCACATATCCATTTGGGTCTTGTTATCAATTATTTTCTTGGTTCTCCCAGCATACATTTGTAATGTGAACCTGAATTTTTGAAGACATATTTCATATATTAAGAACTACCTCCTTTATTAAATTTTTGACTCCCAACATTTTTTTCATGTTGATTTAATGCTTGGACCAGGTAAATGATACGTTATTCTGGGATGTGTCTAGATAGTTATGCAATACATACTCATATTTACTCCAAACAATTTATTGCGAGGTCTCCTGTTGCAAATTAAATAGGCGGTCACCGAGGAAATCAAACAAAGATGTAAAAACAGAGTAAAATTTCTCCAGAGCTTAAGATATGATATTTATACCGGCTAGCCGCACAATAATTGCTTGCAAGGATGACCTGCCTAGGTTTTTTCACTGAGAAACCATGAATCCTAAGCACAATGCACACTCCAGTCTCCGCAATCACAAATCTATGCCAACTCCAATACAAGATATTTCCATGGTGTAGAAATCATGCTGTGGCGTGGGGATTGGGGAGCAACGTCAATCACCACTATCCCCGAATTTTCATGTCTGTACTGTCGTCAACAGGCCCACGGCTTGGATTTGGTCAGTCGCGTATATTTTACACGTCCGTAGTTAAAGTGGTATCGTTGCTATTCTATTCTTTCCCGTTAGCTAATCGATCTAGACTAACAGGCGGTTAAGCACTGCAGTCAAAGTTTCTACTTTATAAAACGTACTCCACCGATCGATATTAATCTCTTGCCTTGCCTAGCTAGTTGTTGTCCTTTGCTGGTGGTTCCCAGCGAAAGAACACTAAATACAACATTTAGTGTAATTTTTTTTTGCGGAAAACATTTTAACCTATTGTACTGCACCGAGATTGACCTGTTGCCTAGTTAGCTGTATTTTGCTGAACACGATGGGCGGGCAAGCTACAATTTTTCCTTTTGCAATTTGCATTTCTTAACACGCAAAAGGCTTGCACATCAGAATGGGACTAAACAACGTTCAGACAGCTTGCCAGTAGTTTCACTATCGCTTCTTCGATTTATACAGATAAAAATCCATCTTTCTTTGAATCCGCGAGGCAGAAGAACCAAAAGAAATCACTCGGCAACAAAAGTGAGCAGAGCTGATGTGGCCAGCGCGAGAAAGTCCGGTGGCCTTCGTATTTTTAACGGCCGAGCCAAAGCGACGGCCTAACCGTTCCACATAAGCTAACGACCAAGTAGCGCGCGCGGGTGCGGCCCAATCACGCCCGCTGCTAGCTCGTGTTCAAGTCGTGACCGCTGCTTCGCAAGCCTACAACGACTTGACTCAATTTTTCTCATTGAAATAATACTTACTCCGTTACGTATTAGTAGACCGTATCTTCGATCCATTCCTCGCATAAACGACTTGGCTCTCTAATTTTTGACATCAAAATGTTACTACTCCGTTACGGATTAGTAGTAGACCGTATCTTCCGTCCATCCATCGTGCATATATAAACGAGCTCTTAATTCGTAACCCCGCACACATCAAACGGTAATTGCACACGGTGTTGCACGGGCCAATAGAGCTAGCGAGACTGCGAGAGCGAGGCACTGATCGATCTCCGGCCATGGCGGCACGTCACCGCCACTACCACACCAAGGCGCCGAACCCGACGTGGCTCGTCACCAAGGCTACCCCGCCGGCGCCGTCGAGGGACGCCGCCAAGAAGCTCGCGCCGCCCGCCTACTCGCCGTTCCTACTGACGCCGTCCGAGTGGCGGAAGGTGTGGCAGAACGGCAAGAAGAGTAAGTCCCACGGCGGCCGTCAGAACCAACCCGGACGCTGCGGTGACGTGCCGGCGTCGCCGAGGATCGGTTGCATGGGGCAGGTCAAGGGGGAACGACGGAGATGCTCGAGCGCGCGCGGCCCGGGGCCGAGGGGATCGGAGTCGGGGTACGCCGGCGGCAGGCTGACGGGGCTCGTGATGGGGCTGTTCGGGCGGCGGAGGGGGATGAAGTCGCGCGCGTGCTCCAAGGTAAGGGACGTACCGAGTGACTCGTCGCCGTCGTCGGGGAGCACTTCGAGCGCCCGTGCGCCCGCGGCGGTGCACCCGTTTGACCCACCATTGCCGGTGCCGGCGGTGAGACGGCCGGCCAGGGAAGACAGCGCCCCCAGCCTTTGGGAGCGGCGGCGCGGTAGCGGCATGGCCCTGGAGGGTCTACGGCTAACGTAGATCACTGCAGAGTTGAGTTGCCGTGGCGCTGGTGCCAAACCAAAGCTTTACGTTTTACAAGACTATCTGGCATATGTTAGGGATGACGTGTCCGTATTAGTATTTTTGACCCACTTTTACCTAACCATTATGCATGTATGTATGTTGATTTACTATAAGATGTTTCAAGCTTCACCCTGATCTGTACGCAATCAGATCGTCCTGTATGCATGCTTTTGTTACGGTTTTGTTAACACAGTTATATCTACAAAGTTAGAATAAGCTATTGACTTTTTTTCCTGTCTTTGAGCTGACTTTATATAAAGAGTTAACATTAAATATAATATGGTATAAAGACAATGTTGTTGACTCTAAAGGCTTCATTTTACGTTAGACTCTGACCTTTCAAGAAGACTTAGTTTTATTCTCTCTTTCCTCTTTCTTTCTACTTTACATTAGCAATTATTCTACATAATATCATGAAGAGTCAGCTGATGTCACGCTTTTCTAGATATCCTAACAGAGCCCGCTCTCTTGTTACCCAACTATGTGCTCTTGTGAGTGAAATCGACAATCGCCACTTGCCTTTTTCTTCAATTATTTTTTCACACGAGTTTGGATAACCGAATTATAAGGTCCATCATTTAGTTAAGGCTCCCCCAGCCCGTCGTTGGTTGCCACATTTGATCGATAGAACCACCGGAGCTTTGCTTGTATCCCAACATCACGAATGAATAAAGTGTTGGAATAACGAGCACTTTTTAGTTTATTTTAACCTACAAATATAATATTGATCAATGAACATTACACGTATAAACTACGTATGTGAATGACTACCGACTACAAATATCGCATATCTATTCGACAAGTACGTGCTAGCATTGAAACTATCAATATAAAAATGATCACCATGACTATGTAGATGTATCCATTATTAGAAGAAGATGGCACGTTGTGGTGATGATGTAGTCGACGTCATGGAGAAAGACGTAAAAGAGGTCCCGAGCATCGCAAAGGAGGTCCTGGCTGAAATATGAGAGGTCTTGGATGACATAGAGAAGGTCTTGGACGAACGAGCAGTTGCGCCGTACGCTCTCCAAAAATCTTATTTGTCCCCACTAGGTGTAAGCTCATGAGGGACAACAGGTTTAAGAGACCTAGTTTCCTGTCCACCGGTGCACGCCAATGCGACGGGATGGAGTAGCTCGGAAGCAGCGCAGAACAAAGGAAGGAGGCAATGCATAGAGAATGAAGAGTGTTCTATATATTTGCCAGTGCGGCATCTCGCCTCTCAAAGTGGCACAACAGAAGCATTGCAGTGGTCCATTTATTATAAACTCAACTTACAAACTCAAAGAACAAGGTGTAATTATACAAACTAATCCCCAAAAGTACGGGGAATTTAAAACCGTTCCAGGTGGTTGCAGCAAAAAACATATCTATACTCTCATCTCCCACATCCTATACTTGTACTCTACGCTTCAGGGTCTTCACCACAGTAGTTGAAGTAGTGGTCGACGCCTTCGTCGACGTCTGCTCTTCAGGAATCTCCTCGTTGACCTCGATGTACACCATCTTCGTCTCCGAGTCGGCTTACAGTCTAATCAAAGGAATTAGAATAGAGGGATGAGTACAGAATGTACTCAACAAGTCCAGGAATAGTAAAGAGGTGTTTAATGCACTATCTACTGAGAACGTCAATGTTCTCCAAAAGCAATGCAATTTTGAAAGGTAAGAGAGTCAAGTTTTAATTTGAGAGTTTAATGATCTCCTGTTTCACAAGCTGTTAGGATTCCCGATGAATCCCTTTCTTGCCGGGTTCGCAGTTCCAACCAGGAACATGGAGTGACAATGCCACAATTCAATACACTCTGCAGAGATGTGCAACTGTACCCACAAACGATCATAAATATGTACCCGAGGTAGCTAATCTCAGATCACGTACCCATGATCACAGAGCCGTTTCGCTGCCCGATCGGTTATACCCCTCGTCGTAGGCCGTATAGGACTACCGGTCTCAAATCATAATGTGAGCAGCCCGGCGGCCAATGTCACATTAACAAGAAGTGAGCAGCCCGGCAACCAATATCATTTTAACAAAATATGGGCAGCCCAACGGCCAGTACCACCTTCCCGGTAGTCGATCCCACTACCGAGGTCTCGTGTTCCCAGGGGGTATAGACCTAGGGCAAATGTACTTTGGCTCAGCCCTGTCCATACAGGGTATGTGGTTTGCACGATCACTACGGCCCTGGAACACAATCGATCATTGGTTGCATTAATCTTATATGAACAAGCCCGTGTGATGAAATCCACCTTCCCAATGTGCCTCCGGTACCTTTCCAGGATTTCATCACCCACCATGACCACGCCCAAAAACCGGCGATCAAAATAAAGCAACACTTGATTCATCTTTATAAAATAGACTTTCCTTTTGTGCATGTTATAGACAAGAGGGAAATTTTGTAAACATTCTCAATAGACATGAACAAGAAACTGGACTTGCCTGGTATCGGATTGAAAATGGAGTTCGAAGGGTTTACTTGTGGAACTCCGGCTTCTGGCAAAGAAAGTAATAAAATCCGATAAGGACTTACTCAAAAGATTCAAAATATGAATGCAAATGACATGACATTATGCATATATGCGAGAATGGTGTATTCAAATTGCTTGAAGAAAATTAGTTATAAATTTCTTAGATATTTTCTCAAAAGATTTAGAATTTCCTAAAAGAATGACTCGAACGTTTAAATATTTTACATTTCGTATTAACTCTTCGCATGATATCATTTAACCACTTTAACCTTTGATTACTTCACTCAAACTCTAATATTTATATTCAAACCATCGATTTTAGCAAGGAAATTAATCAAGACCTTCTGAAAATTAATTTAGAGCTTATCTTCTTTTTAAAGAGTAACACATTTTTATTCTATTTACAATAGTCTACAAAAATAGATGCATACTCACATATATATATCTATATCCCCATTTCTGGTCATTTCTGTTTTAAAGATATATTAGAAACCTATATATATATATATATATATATATAAACATTCTTAATTTATTCTTTCGTTTAAATCTTCATGCCATTTGTATTTATTTTCCATTCTTTTTATTTTTATTTATCTTTCTCCTCTCTTTTTTCATCCGACCGGCCTGTTAGGCCCATCCCGGTGCCTTCAGCCTCTCTATCCAAACTCTGTCTCTCTCACTCACCTCTCTCACGCCGCCGCCGACTGTCTCCTCTCTTCCCCCAGCACCTCGAGCGCCCCGGTTCTTCCGAGTTTACCCGGACTTTCTCCCCTGGCTACCCCGTGGCCCTCACGCCGCCGCCGCCGTGGCTCGGCTCCTTTTTCTTTCCTTCCTCAAGCAACCGCGTCGCCCGGTTCTCTGGTCCAGCATCGATACTAGCGCGTCGCCGCCATTCGCGTTCACCTCGGCTTACCGCTGGTGCGGCGCCGCCATTTGCGTACGCCTCGGCTTGCCACTGGTGTGGCGCCGCCCCAGTCGCGAGTCTGGGCTCGGGCTCAGCCCCGTTGGCCCCCGCTCCATTGCCGCCTTGGTCGCCCCGCTCGGTGCCCCTTGCTTCACCGCCCGAGGCCGCCGCAACCCACGTCGTAGCTCGCCTCCGGCAGTGCTCGGCCGGGCTCGCCCCTCGCCGGTGGCTTGGCAAGGGCACTCACGTCGCCAGCCTCCTCCACAGGTGAGTGTCACAAATCTCTCCTTGCCTAAATCTCCAATTCTAGGGTTCTACTCCACTGGGTCCGGTTGCCATGTTTGATTCGATTTGAACCTGGTCGATATCTGATTTAGCCTACTTTGGTGCTATACCGATTCCCTTGCTTGGTTCAGTAGTTCCCAATTCCTGTTAACTTTGATTAAGGTTCTGCCAAAATCCCCCCATGGACTCTATGTGGTTACAAGTTGATTATTTGGTTACTCTGGATAAAGCTATACCGATTGATTGATGTTCAGCTCGCTTTTGATTTATGGGTGATTAGTTCATTTGACTTAACGTGTGTGTGCTTATGCTGGATAAGAACAAGTGTTTATTTAAGTTGTGGTGATATATGTGTATATGATTGCATATCTAAATTGTTATGAACAGATGCTACATTAGATCCTTGCTAGTTAAAGATAATGCTTATGCTTGCTTCTATTACGTTTATCTAATTTTTAGCAACTCTATTGTGGTTGTTGCTCAGTTCATAGACATGGTTCCATTGCCTTACATGTTCTTTTTAGCATTTTAGTTTGCTGATAAGTGTTGAAGCTCATAAGTGTAAGCTGGTTTGTGCAACAAGGATCTCTTCCCATTTCTAAGAACATGACATCACACTGGTTTGGTCTACCCCAGGCTACTACTTTAGTTAACTATTTGAACTTAGCTATTGAAGTAGTTTCACACATATGGCTATATGTATATTAAGCTATTATGCTGAAGAGAAGATGTTACTTTGTTTTTAACTTGTTCCTATACTAATTCCTGCCTAAGTAAGAAAGAATAAGAAAAACAGAAATGAAATTTGCTAAGAACGGATACTACACTGCCCTCTAGTTGAGTATTGTTTTTAAGATGTTGTAACATCTCACTTCTACTAAGGATCATATGTATTTTTTTCTAAGTTAATAACCGATGGCTTATTCTTCTTTTGCGCTATTATGTGAAACATTCTTGTATACTCATGCCCCTGACCCTAACATATGGGATTTATAAGTTACTTGATAAAAACAGATACTAATCTTGATTTTGGCCTCTCTATGTTTTCTTCCAGTACATTCATATATACATATATCAGCTTATTTGCTAGTAGGAGCAGATTCTTAGCTTGGTTTTAGTTGTCTTTTGCCCTCTTTCTTATGCATAAACCCATATCAGTTTGTTAACTGAAAGAACAGATGTTTATACTTGATCCTAGTCCCTCTCCATTTTCTACCTATATATATATATGCATGCCAATTTTCTTGATCTGGAAGAACAGATACTACAACAATTGCCTACTTGTTGCCTTAATAATTTGTGATGGTTTTCTAAGAAAAGGAACTTGAGAGTTGGTATACAAAAATTTGATAAGAACATAATACTACCAAAGTTGCCTAATAAAAACCCTATGATGACCCTTAGCTAAGGACTTTTATTTGAGACATTTCTGATGCCAAAGTAATAAGAACAGATTCTACCAAGTCTCTTTTAAAACTCCTATGATGAGAGATGGGTTCTGAGGGCTCTCTACTGCTATTCACTCCCAGCTATATGCATTTGCAAAGCTGTGATAATCTAGAGGGGGTTTTACCTTGTTTCTATACTGGACAAGGGCTTGGCTCCTTTGGTCTTGCTCCTAGGCTTACTGGTGGCTCCTTGTTCTTCTTCTCGGCTGGTCCCTCTCCTGACCTTGATGGCCTTCTCCTGATTCTCCTTGCTGTTCACCTGAACTTGGTGATCCCTTGGTTTAGCTCCTAAAGGTGGTGATTGTGTTGATGGTGTTTAGGGATGGTGGCAACTATGACTCCTGGACTGGTCTCTTGGTGTTCAGCGGCTCACTAGTACTACTATTTCCTCCTTCTGTTGCTTCCTAAGAGCCTTATATAGCTCTTGATTTCTCCGATGGTGAATTTTGCCACCTCCTGTTTGCTTCTCTGCTACGGCTGCACTGGTATTTCTATCTCTATCGGAGCTCCCTATGAACTCCTTGGCATTGGCATTGCCACCTCATGCTGCTTGCCTTGCTACATGGCTACTCACTGGCATTTCTCTGGATTGTTACTGAGGCCTTCCCTACTCTTTTAGCTGCCTTGTGAGCTAAGTCACCTTAGCCATTTTTTTTATAGTTGCTGGATGATTCATTCGGATGGGTTTGTTGCCTCACTTGCTAAATGTGGCGTACCCGGTTTTTAAGCCGGATACTCCCTCGTGATCACTGTACCGGTCCTTGGATCAGTAGCCGATACACACGAGTTAACCTGTATATCATTGTCATACACGCGTAAACAAATAAATAGACCGTTAAGGTCGATAGTCTGATACCTGTAGCCCAACGGCTATAAATCAGCAGCGGAATTCAGCGGAGATGTGGCCCATCAGTATGCCATACCCGACAGGCAACTGACTGGGGTTACGCCCTAGCTTTCGCGTTCATATACATATCTTCAGATTTGATGTCTCCTTCGTCTGGCCAAATCAACAAGCCAGGTGAGTACATTGAATGTACTCACAAGCTATTCCCACAGGAGGAAATATACGGCAGTATTTCATGCAGGGAATAGATCAAGGGATAGCTCTAACCTAAGTTGCTAGTTGTGCGGAAATGTAAGTTCTTATTCGAAATACAAAGTAGTAGATTCAAGAGCATTTTCGAAATCAAAATCGTCTCTGTCGAGACAGCATTCAGTGCTGGATACTCCAGCAGAACAGTCGTCAACTAGAGGCCGGTAGCTCCATCTACCGCCTGTCCTCAACTAGAGGCCGGTAGCTCCATCTACCGCCTCGAACAATCTTTTCAACCTACCCGCGCTACCGCCTCGCGGCCCGGGCTAGGTTCTCTCTTCCACAGTTCCTCGCTACCAGACCGTAGCTTAAACTGCTCCCTGTGGACACGTCATGCCCACGTCCTTAATCCCATTTCCCATCTTTCACAAACAAACTCAGTCTAACCAGTATGTGGCCTTACCAGTTCATGTCCATGACCGAGGACGCGGCTATTCGAATAGTTTTTAACACTCTGCAGAGGTTGTACGGCTTTACCCACAAGATGTAGTTCGCCCTGGGTATACTATGCATCGTATACTGACAGGACTAGTATAACGAGACCTTTCGCCCGTGTTCACACTAGAGCCGGACCCGCTAGGTGGGTAACCCAACTTTGGCATCCCGGATGTCAAAATGGGACTCCCCCCTTTGTGTCGGACCATGTTCCACGTACCTTGTAGGACTTTACTGAGCTTTACCCCCACGACGCTGTGAGACTCACGAAGAGCTTTTCCCCTACGCAATCCCATGGAGATCCTCTAGGGAATCTCGGATCCACCTAGCACATCACCCTAACTTCCCACGGTTCCGAGCTCCAGCATTAGACGAGGTACCAAGTCAAGTCCTTCCCATAAAGGACATGTGGACGTACGGTAGGGGAACTGATTCAGTGGCACTTAGGTTCGGTCCTTAACTGATTCAAGCAAGACTCCATGTCCAACCATCACCTCAGGTAGCAACCGGCCACCCTGCCATTCCAGGCCTCAGGTCGCATGTGGCGTACCCGGTTTTTAAGCCGGATACTCCCTCGTGATCACTGTATCGGTCCCTGGATCAGTAGCCGATACACACGAGTTAACCTGTATATCATCGACATACATGCGTAAACAATTTAATAGACCGTTAAGGTCGATAAACTGATACCTGTAGCCCAATGGCTATAAACTTGCAGCGAAAATCCAGCAGAGAGATGGTCTATCAGTATGCCATACCCGACAGGCAACTGACTGGGGGTTACGCCCTAGCTTTCGCGTTCTTATACGTATCTTCGGAATTGATGTCTCCTTCGTCTGGCCAAATTAACAAGCCAGGTGAGTACATTGAATGTACTCGCAAGCTATTCCCACAGGAGGAAATATACGGCGATATTTCATGCAGGGAATAGATCAAGGAATAGCTCTAACCTAAGTTGCAAATTGTGCAGAAATGTAAGTTCTTATTTTAAATACACATAAGTAGATTGTAAAAGCATTTCGAAATCTAAAATACTTTAAGAAAAACATCTCATCACATCCCATCTCATGCGGTAAACACCGCTAATCAGCTCATGACCTATTACCGTTAGCTTCCACTACCCGTCCATGGCTCCACCCATCGAACTGTAGCTTCCACCTACCCGATAACTAGGTCTTCCAACACTAAACCGTATTCCGGCCACTTCCGGCAATACGGCGGATTACTTCGGCAATTTCCTTACCACCGACACATGGCCTAAAATTGCCCACTGTGGACACATCATTCCCACGTCCTTAATCCCATTTCCCAGCTTTCACAACCAAAGCTCAGTCTAACCAGTGTGTGGCCTTATCAGTTCATGTCCATGACCGAGGACGCAGCTATTTGAATAGTTTTTAACCCTCTGCAGAGGTGGTACGGCTTTACCCACAAGATGTAAGTCACCCTGAGAGTACTTTGCAAGTATACTGCCAGGATTATTACAACGAGACCTTTCGCCTGCTTTCATACTAGAGTCGGACCCGCTAGACGAGACTTACCCTAACTCTGATTGTGTCCAGAAAGCCTGACACCACAACTTGGAGAAACGCTCATCTTTGTGTCGAATCGTCACCCACGCCTAGATGGATCGCACTAATTCAGAATCTTGACCCGTATAGCGCCGTGGGAATTCTCTAGGGGCCCAACGTCCTACCTAGCACATACTTCTTACTTTCTACGGGTCCGAACCCTAATATTAGGCGGGGTACCGAGTCAAGTACTTCCCATAAAGGACATGTGGACGTACGGTGGGGGAACTGATTCAGCGGCACTTAGGTTCGGTCCTTAACTGATTCGAGTAGGACTCCAGGTTGTCATCAATCACCGAATAGCCTTCCGCTACTTTGTCTTCCTTCAAACCACCTTACTTCCTACCCGAATCAAAATCATCTCCAACTTTATTTTGAATCTTGGCAACACTTCTTTTGAAAATCACCGCGGATAACATACGCTATCCGCGGGTTTAATTTCCCATACCCGAAGGTTTGAATAAAATTTTAGTTTTAACTATAGCAGGGCTAAGCAATGGCTACTGCCTATAACCTTAAACTTTTGCCGGTTGGAAACCAATCGACCAATCAATTAGGGTTACAAGGAATCGGATAGCCAACCCTAGCTCAAATGCATCTATCGGGTATAGCTAAAACTACATAAAATATCATTGATAAACATAGCATGCATGTTTCGTAATCAAAGTAAATATACTTTGCAAATATAGGATTCGACATGGTCGAAGTGGGAAATAGCTTGCCTGGCAGTATTGGGTCGGGTTCTGGTTTCGAACTTGATACAGCAACGCGTGGGACCTTCCTTGCGAGATATCGCAACGTCGTAATTACACGCCGGAAAAACATCGAATAAATAACGGCGAGAGATAAAACATAATAAGATCCAACATACACACATGAAAACCTAGCATGTGTGTTCTGAACTTTAGGTTATCTTTAGGGTATTTGTGGAGGTGAGAATGAATTAATGTTGCGTGAGTTTAGGGTTTGATGCATATTGGGAGATCAGGGTTCAAAAGGTACTGTTGGAGTTTCAGACCTTAGTTTTAGAAAGGTCCTTCGGCAACTACTGTTTAGTACGAGATATGGATTCCTGGCCATGCATGAATATGGTTTCGTTAGGGTTTTCTTTTCACCTTCACCTACACGCGGCGATTAAAATGTAGCGTTAAAAAGGCATTGGGAAGCTTGTTTAGTAAGTTTTGTCGATCATAACGAAAAACATCTATTTCATCGGTCTTGAGCATTTTAGGGTTTTCTTTTTGTTTGCAGGTATGGGTTGTAGAGGATAGCGCTAAGAGTTTTTGAAAATCGGAGAACATTTTACTTGACTAAGGTCATGACCATATCTCAGGTGCTCTTGGGAAGGATTGCATACGTGTATATATATATATATACCCTAGATTATTGTCATTGTTGTTATCGGGTTAACTTATGGGGGAATTAAAATCCAAAAGGCTACTGGTCCCAAAACACTAGATTTTTCTTTAGAGGACTGTTAAGGAAGACATTGGTTTAATTGAAGTCAAAACAAGGAGGTACATGACAGGCATATTCGAATTACTTTCGGCTTTGAATTCTACATGATTTAATGGAGCTGTGATAGAGTATAGATTTTGGTTTTATCTAATTAACTGAAAAAAAGACTTAGATCCTTTAGAATTTAGACAGGGAAGCTACAAACATCTGAGAGAAAAGAACAAATTTGGGGCCTTCACTTAACTACCTGTGGGTCCCGGCTGTTGGTCAGGTGATTAGGGTGCCTAAACCGGTGGTAATAGCTTAATGAATGAGCTTGGCCGTGGCACAAGACAGGAAGGAAAAGAAGTAAGCGGCGGCGTGCCCAACTCGGGCATCCAGGGTGGAGAGGACAGAGCTGGCCGGTAGAGAGGGGCCGGCTCGGCGGAAGAGGCGCTGGGAGCAGGGCGGTGGCAAGGCGGCCAGGCGGAGGCCGGAGCCGGCGGTGGTTGGAACCGCAGCAGGGGAAGCGGCGGCGACCGCACGACGGGGTGCTCCGCCGGGCGACGGCGGCGCTTGAGGAGCTCGGCCGCTTCTCTGATAGGGACGTGGTTCAAGGGAGGGCGGCGGCGCTAGCAAGAGTTGAGGGGCGGCGAGGAGCAGGTTTGGCGGGGAGCGGGACCGCGGCTTGAGTGGTAGACCCGACCGGGGGGGGGGCAGTTCCAGGAGGTGTGGGCGTCGGCGGCGCAGGGGATCTGGGCTGCGTGCCCGGGCGGCCAGGCAGCTGCGGCGGCTCGGGAGTCCAGGCCAGCGGCGAACGGCGGCTTGGCCTTGCCACCGGCGGCGGAGAAACCAGTTCTTGGGGGAAAATTTCTTGGGAAGTTCGGCTCAGGAGGATAAGGGACACAAGATGGCGGGATTTTACTTGGCCCAGGGAGGAAGATACGGTTTGGATCGAGAAGCTGCTTAGCTCGCGGTTGATGCGTTCGGCGTGGAGTAGGGGAGATCGAGCGAGGGAAGCAGGAAGGGATCTGAGCTCGGTTTGGTGTTATTGGCAGCAGAGGAGGGATGGGTAGGTAGGAGAGGAAGGGCTCGGTTGCAGCTCAGGCAAAGAGGAATGTGCAGCTCGGTTGGGAGTTAGCAGAGGAGAGTTTGGCTTAGGAGAAGCTCAGGTTGAAGGGGAAGCTGAGAAGAAGAGGAAGAAAATAGAGGCTGCTTGGTTTGCTTTGGAGCTGATACGAGCGGAGCAGCAGAGCTCGGTCGAGTAATGGAGATGGGGCCAACAGCAGGAAGGAGTAGGTGCCAAGTGTTGTTGGATGGATGGGAGGTGGCTTGGTTGAGCAGTGCCGCTGATGAGATAGAACGAGATTGAGTAGACTTTGCAGTATGCCAGTGGAGTAGCTCGATACAGGAGAGGTAATTAAATGGGGAAGAAGTTGGTAAGTGCCAGGGCTGTAGAGCTAAACGAGGTGGCAGTAAAATGATTTGCCTAGTCGCTGCTGTTTACTATTGACGTTGATGGCAACCAGTTAGCGTGGCAATAAGGAGCAGTGCGTGTGTGTGCAGCCCATGGATGCCAGGTTGTGATGGGTATTTAACTTTCACTGTACGCGGGTGTGACAAGAGCTGCCAGTGGGTTAAATGTAGATTAGAAATGTGAGGGCAGTGTGGAATGACCATACGATGAGCCTGAACATCTTTGGCAGAGATATTAACGTGATTTCATGTGAGATAATTATTATGGGGAAGGTGTTCGACGCTTGGCTCTTTAGATTTTTACATATGACCTGCCCAAGGTTTTATGTATTGTGGCTCCTAGAGGTGTGGAGAGTGTTGTGGGAGTTTATCAGAATTTTCTGAAAGATATTTATAGGGGTGCAGTACAATGCCCATTATTGCCCTAAGATTTTAATATTTTCATATATCAATATTTTTGCATCGGCCATCTACCTTTTATGCTATATTTTGGTTGGAGATATTATCAGGGTGTTCCAAGATTTTATTCTAGATTTTTGGAACAGTCGAGAAGTGGTAGACTTCGCGATTAGGGTTTTGGGAAGGAAAAGGTTAGATAAGACGGAAGAGGTATCGGAGATCGGAACTAGGGTTCCGGAGTGTGGCAAGGTGGGGCAGGGACACGGAACTCGAGATAAAACATCTGTGTTGGCTTAGGATGTGTTGGTGGTGAGGTACCGTCGATACGGTGGCGTATACGGCGCGTGTGATGCGTTAGGGTTTTGCCCTTTCGTCGAATTAGGGAGAAAGGAATTAGGATTTCGCGTATAGACGTGTATGCAAAAGCAGTATATTTTTGCACATACTCGCGATAGGGCATGACGAATTTGGTGGTAGAATTTCAAGTCATTCGGAATAGATTCGGGATGGGTATATGCTCCAATTTCACAGAAGTACTGTAAGGGCACTTTGCGGCAGATATGGGTTTAGGTGGCACTGATTAGATAGAGGGGAAGGGATGCCAAAAGTATGTTTGTGGCGGGGTGAAGCACTGTCGTGGCAGAGAAAATGCTGCCGCGGTATTGCCGCGGTAGGGGAAAACTTGCCGCGGTAGGGAAAAAGAATTGCCGCGGTGGGAATCGGTTGTCGCGGCGGAAGGAACAACGGCGTGACGTTGCCGCGGCAGGGAAGGAGTTGCCGTGGCAGGGAATCGGTGGCGCGGCAGAAACTTGTCGCGGTAGGAACGGCTTGCTGCGGCAGAGAAAGGTAGCAACGGCGGTGGCAGAGGCCTTGCCGCGGCAGAGAAAACGGGTAACGGCGGCTGCCGTGGCAAGAGCGTGGCAGCGGCAACGGCTGCCATGGGCTGTCGCGGCAGAGCAAGTTGGCTGTGGCAGTTGCCTCAGGCTGTCATGGCAGAAAGGCAAGGGTGAGAGGACACGCATGAAGGCAAGGTGCTGAGCAGAGTTGCCTGAGTTGTCGGACGTGGTTCGGAGTATTAGGGTTTCGACAAAACGGAGATCGGTGGAGATAAAAACAAAAGGTTTTCGTGTTCTGATATTTAGCTTCATCATGATTTGAACTAAAGTTTTAATTAGGTGCATCTTCAACCGACCTTATTAACGAAAAAGTTTTTGTTAGCCCTAAATTTTAGGTTGCGAAAAATTAGGGTGTTACATCGCAACCGGCTCCCTACCCTTTTCCTGATTCAAGTAGCGACCGGCTACTCTACCACCTCCAAACACCCTTAACATTCTTGCCCGAATCCAAATCCTCCATCATCTCATTCAGGGTTTAACAAACATTCCTTTTAAATGGCACCTCGGTATGCATTTACACACCGAGGGTTTTGATCCCAAACCCATCGTATCAATAAAAACTTAGTTTTCTACTACAGCAGGGCTAAGCGGGACTATTGCCTATACTCCTAATTAAATTGCCAATCATCCAATGATCAGCACTTAATACTAGGGTTACAAGGATAGGGTTTATCGGACTTAAGCCGTGCATCTAATAGGAATAGCTAGGTCTACATAAAATAATGATTTTACCCACATAGCATGCAATTTCATAAACAAAAGAATTAACTTCACAAATATAGGATTTCAACATGGTCAAGGCGGGAATGCTTGCCTGGCAATATTGGCTGGGTCTTGATTGCAAACTTTGTTATGGCAACGTCGAGAATCCTTCGTGCGAGATACCGCCGCGTCGTAACTACACGTCGAAGAGACAACGAATAAACAACGGTGTAAAGAAAACTCAAGCAAGAACCAAACATGCACCCATGAATCTTAGGATATGCGCCCTAGACCTAGTTGTGTATTAGGGTTTGCAGAAAGGCTAAAAGGGATTCACCTCACGCGAAATAAGGATTCGTTGCGAAGATTGAAAAACCTAATTTGTTGGATTAATAACATATTAGTCCTTGAGGTGATTTTAGTTCTTAGGCTTTATCTGGGTTCAGAGGGCATTCATTATCTTTAAAAATGGTTCGTATAATAACCCGTGCCTCGATGAATTCTCTTAACTGGAGTTTACATTTTGGTTTTGCGTAAGGTGTGAGTTGTTAGGGTTTCCATTCCACTTAGAGCGTTTGAGAAATAACTGAGATGTTAGAATAATTTGGCCCACTTAGTTGATAGTTCCAGCCATATATGCTAGGTTATAGATTTTACTTCAACATCTTTGGGGTTTTGTAACACCCCGATCTTCGTAAACCCGCTTATCCGCTTAATTGCATATAAATCAAACATGTTTAAACCCATCATGCATCCAATACACACACGAACCCGCGCACACGCACTATATACGCACCTAAAACCCTAAAACAATGCACGCACCGTATCCGTCACCGTGACGACGGTACCTCACCTCCGACCCATCCAGCACTAAGATAAGAGAATTATCTCAAATCCTATACCCCTGCCTCCCTCTACCGCACTCGGAAAACCCTAACCCTAGCTCCCCGATCTTTTCCGCCTATATAAGTTGTATTACCCAAAACCCTAACCGTGAAGCCAATCACTCCTCGACCTCTCCGGAAATTGCGATTAAATTCATGCGACAACCTAGCGACATATACAACACAAATATAAAATAAAATAATAATGTCCAGATCATATATAGCAGCATCGAAAATGACAAACCCTAGGACGAAATTATGAGTTGTTCTGCAACCCATAAAAGTAGAGTCCAGAAAATCCCAATAAATTTACACGGCGATCCCCTCATATTCAAAACTCCAAATAGGCAATACCATGAGCACGCCCAGTACAAAAATCCCGCACAGCCAGCACCAAACACCTTTGCATAAGTTGGCTTCACGCACGAAATCACGGGAAACCTATACCCCAAAAAGTACCAAAACCCACATGGAGCTTTCCCATGATAATTCCAACCTGCCTGAGTGCTCCAGCAACTCCCTCTTGTCTTGTACTCCTTGACCCTAGTTCATGACTTGACAAATCAAACACTGACACCCACTAGGATCCCCTCTTGGCCACATTAGGACAGGATTCAACACACCTGTAGTCGTCGAACACCTAGGCCGTCAACCCTGGCAATTCGGACACGCACACATTTGCTCAATCAGGCCTGGACACGCGAATGCCGCCGATGGCGTGAGCTGGCCGCGCCCCGGGGCTGGCATCGGCATGCCATTGGATGCACGGCTGCTCTGACCACCGCTCAGTGCGTCGTCCAGCTCACCGGAGCTCGCCGCGCTCTGCCCCGACCCCTTTCCATCACCGTCGTCCAGCTCAACGACCAGCAGCGCCTCGGGAGTTTCCCTCGCCGCGCCGCTCGCCTGCCTCAGCGCGCCGCACGTCGGTCCGGCGCCACCCAAGCCGTCGTCTCAGCGCGCCGCACGCCGCCGAGTCTTGTCCCGAGCTGCTGCCACGCCCCAGGCTCCTTTTCCCCTTGCCAGAGACCCCGGCCACGCCACGGACTTGTCCCATCGCCGAGCTGCAGAGCTCGCCAGCTCACTCGCCAGCTCACTCGCCGCTCCATCTATAAATAGGCCACCCGAGCGCCTCCCTCAAGCAGGCCACCACCGAGCATCCCCTCCTCTAGCTCCAGCGCCCTCTCCCTTCCCATCCACCATATCCGAACTCGCCAAGTCCTTCCCCAAGCCGAGCCGCGTTTCCCCTCTGGTCCGCATCAACCCGAGCCTTCCAAGCCCCAGAACCGAAGGCAACCGAGGCCGGAGCCCCGCCCTTTCCCTTGCACTTCCACCCCCATCCGGTGTGCAGCTCGTTGCCGACCGCCCTTATCCCAGGCACCGCCGACCACTCCAGCTGAAGCGCCGCCGCCGCCCTGTCTGAACCGAGTAGCTCAGGTAAGTGGGAGCTCATTCCCGAATCGGTAAGGATCCGGTTGCTTACTCCAGTGAAGGCGCACTCCCTTTTTACGTTTCCTTTGCCCAAACGTGTAAAACCAGAAGTATATTTAGTTCGGTAGTTTGTTCTTTTAGAGCCAGTGCAGCTTATTCAATTGAATCATGGTGCTAATGACCAGTTTCTATGAGAAGTTAACTTGGGTCCAGAAGAGTAAAAGCATGTAGCAACTTGTGCCTCAATCATATTTTCAAAACCTAAAGTAGTAAAGTCATAAACAAATAGGAATCTGGTTTAGGGCATTATTCCAATTCCTTTGAATCCCCATATACTTCATGCGAGTAGAATTCCAGAGGAACGTTTAATACTACCAGTGCATTAAAGATAACTCTAATGTCCGTGATTTCATAAGAACAAAGACTTCGAACAAGTAACCCTGATAACGCTAGTCCCTATACCTGATTAAAGAACATCGTTATTTCATGTGATTTCCGTGCATGATTTCCGGATTTTATTTGGAGTTCCATCGCTTGTTCTTATTCGCCGATCTTTTCCGACGTATAGTTAACGGAGTGCCGTACGTGCCGCGAGAGGATCCGACGTCACCTCCACCCCAAGATCAGGAACAGGACCCGGAGCTGCCAGGCAAGCTTTCCCTCCTTGAACATGTCGAATCCCATATTTGCAACGTTTAATTATTTTGTTTACGAAATCCTGCATGCTATTTTATTATCACCGATACTTCATGTTAGCAAAGTTATGCCGAATAGATGCATAAGCCCTAGGTCTGAAATCCGTCCCTTGTAACCCTAGGTCTAGTTAGTCGGCCGAAATCGACCGGCAAGGTAGTAGGAATATAAGCAGTAGCTGTGCTTAGACCTGCTCTAGTAAAATAAGTTTTACAAAGTACGGGAGGGATATGGGATCAAAACCTCGGCTTGTTTATACATGCCGAGGAAATCTTTTAAAGAAATGTTTGTGAAAACCCCGCACGAAACGATGAAGGATTTTGGATTCGGGCGGGAATGCTAAGGGTGTTATGAGGATGTAGAGTAGCCGGATGCTGCTTGCGGAAGGAATGGTCGGGTAGCCGGTTGCTACCCGTGGAGCTGGTTGGTTATGGAGTCCCGCTCGAATCAGTTAAGGACCGAACCTAAGTGCCGCTGAATCAGTTCCCTCACCGTACGTCCACATGTCCTTTATGGGAAGGACTGGACCTGGTACCTCGTCTAATGCCGGAGCCCGGAATCGTGGGAAGTTAGGTTGTAGTGCTAGTGGATCCGGTAGATCCCTAGAGGATCTCCACGGGACTGCGTAGGGGGAAAGCTCTTCATGGGTCTCACCGTATTGTGGGGGTAAAGCTCAGTAGAGTCTTACAAGGTGCGTGGAACATGGTCCGACACAAAGGGGGAGAGTCCCACCCCTGTCATTCGTGATGCAGAGGATCGGGTAGTCCTCCTAGCGAGTCCGGCTCTGGCATGAACACGGGAGAAGGGTCTCGTTGTACTAGCCCTGCCAATACACCTCATGCGGTGTATCGTTAGCGCTCGGCATTAAGGGTGAACTACATCTTGTGGGTAAAGCCGTACAACCTCTGCAGAGTGTTAAAAACTATTCGAATAGCCGCGTCCTCGGTCATGGACATGAACTGGTAAGGCCACACACTGGTTAGAATATGTTTTGGTTGTGAAAGCTGGGAAAGGGATTAAGGACGTGGGCATGAGGTGCCCACAGGGGGCAATTTACGCTACCCGGATTGGTGGCTAGGAATTGCTGAAGAAAAGGCTAGCTACACTGCCGGGGTGGTGTGAGCGGAGGCCGAAAGGGTAAGCGGTGATGAGCGCGGCTATCCCGCGGAGGAAATAAAGGAGAGGTAGCAAGGGCTACCACGGAGGACGATGTGATACGTTGGGATCGTTGTTTTACAAAGTTCGCTTTCAATCTATTACTGTTATTTACAATACAAACTTACATTTCCGCACAACATGAAACCTAGGATAGAGCTCTCCTTTGAGATACCCCTTTGCATGAATTATGCCGTATTATTTCCCCGAGGGAAGAGCTTGCGAGTACATTCAATGTACTCACCTGGCTTGTTGATTTGGCCAGATGAAGAAGAAGAGTGGTGCTCTGAGGACGAGGTCAGCGACCACGAGGGCTAGGGCGTTCTCCCCAGTCAGTTGCCTGTGGATGGGCATATTGATGGGTTAATAACTGCGCTTTTGTTATTTTTCCGCTGCTGCTTTTATTCGGCCAATCGGCCATGTTGTTGAATAAAGACCATAATGGCATAATTATGTAATATATTCGGTATTGTATGAGGATGTTATCAAGTTCTTGTGTGTACCGACTACTGATCCAGGGATCGGTACAGTAAACACGGGAGACGTATCCGGCCCTAAAACCGGGTACGCCACAGCTTGGTATCAGAGCCATACTGACTGTAGGAAACCCTAGCTAGCACGGCCGTTAGATAGGAATCCAAAAAAAAATATTTTCTGAAGTCAAGATAAAAATTTCTGAAGATAACCTCTAGTATTCTCACCCTTTCTAGTATTTCCCTTATCCTGACCAATCTCTGAACATCTAAACTTACCTCATCTTGATTTTTTTTAAAAAAAAATTTCGCAGATGGCAATTGAAAGGTTTGGAGAAACATGTGCCGCCACTGCCGGAGGATTTCCTCAGCTGCTGCGAGAAGCATTAGGACGATATGGAGGCATGGCCATACCGGAATACCACATTTATCAGGAGAAGAAATCAGAGACAATAACAGATTATTGGGCCAAAGTATTTATATTCAAAACAAATCCTGAAGACAGCCGAGTGTATGCCATCACCGGAACTCGCAGCTGGTCCCACGTTCTGGCCATCCAGTTGGCCGCATACAAGGCCCTGGTGCACCTTTGTTATGAGATGCCTGAGTTGAGAAGCTTCAGAGCCACAAGATATTTCCCACAGAGCCCACTAGAAGAAAACATTCGCCACTACACTTCCCCTGACGGCGAAGACGACCCCGCAGTAGTGAGTCTAGCTCACTTTGTGGAAACACAGGACTCCTTACTGCACTGTATGCTTGTCGAACTGGATCAAGTACAAGATGAGCTACAACATGCGCGGGAGCTGTTAAGCCAAGCCACCACTCAAGTGAACGCCAATGCAGTGCCTCCAGAGCCCCATGATATCCATGTTGTGAGTGAGACCGCACAGCCACCTCCACCCAAAAGGCACTGTGGCAACACCCAAGCTTATATTCGTCGGTTCACTCCAGGAGCCGGACCCTCCCGTGCCAATCCTATCATACCCAGTCCCACCCCCGTGCAGACCGCCGCATCGGATTCGGAAGAAGAAGAAGACCCAGAGGAGATTATTCCCGCCGAAGACGATGAAGTGCAGATCATGCCTTAAGCTTGTAGGATCTCCCTTAAGTTGTTGGTTTGGGCTAGTGTGCACCAAATAATGTAGACGTTGGTATGCTCCTGTATGATGTACTACTACTATGTATACCGTATGAAGTACGCCACACCCGTAGGTGTTGTTTCGTACTCACACTACTATATAAATAAAATGACCTATCCGGTCAGCAGTTGTGAAAGAATGTTTTATGGTCTACTCTTCTCCGTGAATCCCTCTTACCTGTCATTCAAAACGCGAATCTCGGGTACGGCAGGACACCTCGACACAACCCATTTATGAAGGTAGGTAGCCGTCACATCATAAGGGACATCTGTCTTCCTTACGACCAAAGCCATCACCTTCTTGCCCTATAAATACCCCCCAACCTTTCCCCTCTTAACTCATTCTTCTCCGCTACCCTAAAGAGTAAGAAACCCTAGTACCCCTTCTTCTCTATACCATCTAAAGCAATGCCTCGCGGTGTGCTTTATGATGAAACCACCGCGGCAGGACTAGCAGGTTTTGTAGATGTCCTATGGACCGTCGCGCAGAGAGCCCTCGGTGCCACTCAGAGGCCCGAGTACGACGTCTACCAGGAGGAAGCCTCCAACCCCAACCATGTGTACTGGGCAGACGTACACATTTACCAAGCCGGCGCCAACCACGTCGCCACTTTCCACATCGCCGGGCATCCGATGCCCAACCCCGACCTAGCTATTCAGCTAGCAGCTTGGGAGGCCACCCTTCAACTTCACCCCGTAGTCCCAAGTATGCGTCGCCGAGCCTTCAGATTCTACCCCAGCCGCGCACCAGGAGGAGAAGTCATCTACGCCAGCACCCAGGCCGAGCAGGACGTCGCCGTCGTCCACCTCACCCAGTACCTCGTCGCCATGACGGAAGTCTTCATCCAGCTCATCGACACCCTTACCCGAGCACAGCATTCCGTCCCTCTTGTACCGCCCCGCCCCCATTCTCGAGATTCCAACCCGGCACCCGTTCAAGCACCGGCACCGGAAGACCCACCTCTGCTAGGAGTACCTGTGATGATGGGAGGCAGCTTTTTGCCAACCATGCCCGCCGATTATCTTCGGTTGTTTTCTACATATGCGGCCACCACTCGAGCCGCGCACCGCCACAGGAACACGGTCACCCCCAGAAACACCCCGATGCCCTCCGAGAATGGAGATGTTCACGGGGAGATACCCCTGACCCAGCCCACCAACCTGGACCTAGACCAGGTAGATTAGATAAGTAGGGAGTAGAGTAGTCGCCCCCGCCTAGCAATGATCTTAAGCCCCTATTTTGGTAATATTGTAATAGGGCTTAGCCCGCGCCCTTAGGCGCAATGTATGTGTAAGTGCCTCTATGTATTTTCCCTTTTATGCTGCAAAATGTTTCCTTGGTTTTTCATTCGCTTCTTGGTTGGTTGCCCCAACCACTGACAATCTGTGCAATGTGTTTGACCTTGAGTTTGTGCTACACCGTAAATCCCCTCTTCCCTCTTACCTCCTGCTGAAAGAGTTCAAACACCTGACCAACCCATTTACCACCTATGCAGATCGACAATGAGTCACAACACCAACAACAATTCCCAGGCCCGCAAAACAGGAGCAGATGCTCAGGGCAAGCTCCCGAAACCTGCTGAACCAACACACTCAAAGACACCCGTTGATCCCCAGAAGGCGAGATCTAATGCCAAGAAGTCACAATCCAAATCTCACGCAGAGTCCGTACCGAAGGGACAAGAAGTGCCTCCAGTCAACCCCAGCCGGAAGGAGGACCCAATGTCCCAGTGTGCTGAATCCGTCCACCAACCACAGAATTCCCAACCCGAAGAACCAACCCTGTTAGATATACTGAGAATCATAGGACGAAGCTGCGAAGCCACCCAGACTGCGGTGCAACACGCACTGTTACTTGGAAACCCTCCCAATAGAGCCAATAAACTATCGGAATTTCAGAGAACATCACCGCCTGTGTTTACCCAATCAACCGAACCGCTTGACGCCGATGACTGGCTATTGGTGATTGAAGAAAAATTAGAAGTAGCCCGCTGTAATGAGCAAGAAAAGGTGCTCTATGCTACCCAGTACCTGCAAGGACCCGCGGCCGCATGGTGGAAGAGAATTCGAAGCACACAGCCTAAGGACACAGAGATCACCTGGGCGATGTTCAAGGAAATGTTTCGCAAACACCATATTCCCGCTAGTCTAATGGGGATTAAGAAACAGGAATTTTACGGACTGAAGCAAGGAACAATGACAGTCACAGAATACCTCCATAAGTTTACCCAGCTAGCCCGGTACGCGGGTGATGACTTGACCTCAGAGCAGGCTTTAACGGACAAGTTTATGAACGGCCTGCAGCAGATCCTTCAGTATCAATTATCCTCGCAGACCTTTACGGATTTGCAGCAACTGGTTAACGCTGCTCTGAACGTGGAAGAGAAACGTCGAGGCTTGATTGATACCCGCAAGCGCAAGAGCGACAAGCACTTTGTCTCAGGAGAGCCCCGCCAACGCCCGCGTTATGAGAAGAAGACCGTCCATCGGACTGCTGCCCCGCAACAACAGAGGACTATCCCATATGTTCCCCAGCACAGTACCCGCCACTTCCAGACTGCTCCAAGGAGCAATATCAGTAGCTACCCTGCCGAAGGCTCAAACAAGAACCAAGGGAACCGCAACTGCTTCTCGTGTGGTGAAAGCGGGCATTTTGCCCGAGAATGTCCTAAGAAAGTTCCAGAACACTCCGATCAACGCCCACGTCAAGGACACCCAATGCCAACCAGAAGCCAAGGATCCAAGGGAGCTCAGAACTTCAGCAAGGGACGTGTGAACCATGTCGACGCAGAGGAAGCTCAGGACGCAAGCGACGTGGTGATGGGTACGTTCCCTGTTAATTCAGTGCTTGCAACCGTATTATTTGATTCAGGCGCATCGCATTCATTTGTCTCAAAGAGATTCGTGGACAAGAACCGATTAGAAGCCCATCTCATGAAAACCCCCATGCAAGTAAGAACACCAGGATCGGTGGTTAAAACTAGGCATTGTTGCAAGAACGTAAGCATCCGCATAAGGGGGGTAGAGTTTCCAGCCAATCTGATTGTCTTAGGATCAGAGGATATAGATGTGATCTTAGGAGTGAACTGGTTACCCAAGTTCAAGGGAATCATCAATTTTGAAACCAAAACCGTCACCCTCACCAATGCTCAGGGCCAAACGGTTAGTTTCTCTCCTAACCCACCCCGAAACAGTTCTAGCACCCTCAACCGTTTAACCACACCAGAGTTAAATCAAGTTCCAGTAGTGCAAGAATACCCCGATGTGTTTCCGGAAGAATTGCCAGGAATGCCACCAGACCGAGAATTGGAATTTGTGATTGAGTTGATACCTGGTACGGCACCAATAGCAAAGAGACCCTACCGGATGTCTGCCAACTACTTAGAGGAATTAAAGAAGCAGTTAGAAGAGCTTGAGGGCAAAAGATTTATTCGACCAAGCTCGTCACCATGGGGATCACCTGTATTGTTTGTGGAAAAGAAGGATAAAACACTTCGCATGTGTGTAGACTATAGAGCCTTGAATGAAGTGACTGTTAAAAATAAATATCCCCTCCCACGGATCGATGACCTATTTGACCAACTAAATGGAGCCCAAGTATTTTCCAAGATAGACTTAAGATCCGGCTATCATCAATTAAAGATCCGGGAACAGGATATACCAAAGACTGCTTTTACCACCCGGTACGGATTATATGAGTATACAGTCATGCCCTTCGGTTTGACCAATGCCCCAGCCTATTTTATGAACTTGATGAATAAAGTGTTCATGGAATACCTAGATAAATTTGTAGTGGTATTCATCGATGATATTCTAATCTACTCCAAGTCAGACGAAGAACACAAACAGCACTTGAGGATAGTATTGGAAAAGCTGAGAGAACATCGACTGTATGCCAAATTCAGCAAGTGTGAATTCTGGCTCAGAGAAGTTGGATTCCTCGGACATATAGTGTCCGCAGGAGGTATAGCCGTAGACCCAAGTAAGGTTAAGGATGTTCTTGATTGGAAGCCACCCAAAACTGTGACCGAAATCCGAAGCTTCCTAGGTCTAGCAGGGTATTATCGCCGCTTCATAGAAGGATTCTCGAAGCTGGCTAGACCCATGACCCAGTTATTGAAGAAAGATCAGAAGTTTCAGTGGACGCAGAAGTGCGAGGATAGTTTCCAGGAAATGAAGAAGAGATTGACATCAGCACCCTGTATTAACATTACCCGATCTCCAGAAGAGTTTCGACATCTACTGCGATGCATCCCGACATGGGACTTGGATGCGTACTAATGCAAGACGGGAAAGTAGTCGCTTATGCTTCCAGGCAGCTACGCCCCCACGAAATGAATTACCCAACTCATGACCTGGAATTAGCAGCAGTAGTGCATGCCCTGAAACTTTGGCGGCATTACCTCATTGGTAACCGCTGTGAAATATACACCGATCACAAAAGCTTGAAATATATATTCACCCAGTCCGATCTCAACATGAGACAGAGAAGATGGTTGGAGTTAATAAAGGATTATGACCTCGGAGTACACTACCATCCCGGAAAGGCTAATGTAGTGGCTGACGCCCTCAGCCGGAAACCAGCTACCCTGAACACCATACTTCAAGAAACCCGACCCGAGCTACATAAGGAATTTGAAAAGCTTAACCTTGGTTTAGTCGAAAGAGGTTTTGTGGCCAATTTGGAAGTGACCCCATCTCTCACGGCAAGGATCATAGAAGCTCAAAGGGGACATAAGAGCATAGAAGGTATCAAGGAAAAGATAAAGATTGGTAAAGCAAATGGATTTAGAGAAGATGATGAAGGAACCTGTGGTTCGAAGATAGACTATGCGTACCCGACTGTGAGGAACTTAAGGGACTTATTTTGAAGGAAGCCCATGAATCCAGATATTCCATCCACCCCGGAGGTACAAAGATGTACCAAGACTTGAAGGAAAAGTTTTGGTGGCATGGAATGAAAAGAGAAATAGCAAGTTTTATAGCCCAGTGTGACATATGTCAGCGTGTGAAGGCCGAACATCAGAAACCCGCTGGTCTGCTTCAACCTATCAAAGTCCCCGAATGGAAGTGGGACGAAGTCGGTATGGATTTCATTGTGGGACTTCCGAGAACAAGAAAAGGGAACGATTCCATTTGGGTCATCGTAGACAGATTAACCAAAGTAGCTCACTTTCTGCCGGTCAAAACCACTTCAGAGGAGATCAATTGGCCAAGCTATACCTAGCTAGAATAGTCAGTTTGCATGGAGTACCCAAACGGATAATATCAGATCGAGGCACTCAGTTCACCTCTAGATTTTGGGAACAACTGCACGAAGCCCTGGGAACCCGGTTAAATTTCAGCACAGCTTATCATCCGCAGACCGACGGACAAACGGAACGAGTGAACCAGATTTTGGAGGACATGCTGAGAGCATGTGCATTGACCTACGGCGATAGCTGGGAAGACAGTTTACCATACGCAGAATTCTCCTATAACAATAGTTATCAGGCCAGTCTGCAAATGTCCCCGTTTGAGGCATTATATGGAAGAAAATGTAGGACCCCTCTAAATTGGTCCGAGACCGGCGAAGGAAAAATCTTCGGTCCCGATATTCTTCAAGACGCGGAAGAAAGAGTGAGATTCATCCAGGATCGATTAAAGGCAGCTCAGTCACGACAGAAAAGCTATGCTGACCCTAAACGGAAAGACGTCACGTTTAAACCGGGAGATTATGTGTATTTGCGAGTGATGCCTCTTAAGGGAACTCAGAGATTCAATGTCAAGGGCAAACTAGCACCTCGATACGTTGGACCATTCAAGATCGAAGGACGAAGAGGTGAAGTAGCATATCAGTTGGAACTACCACCGGAACTATCAGAAGTACATAATGTATTTCATGTGTCGCAGTTAAGGAAATGCTTGAAGCAGCCCACGAAGCAAGTTCAGTACCAGGATTTGAACATTGACAAGGATCTCACCTATAGAGAGCAACCCATCAAGATTTTGGAAAGTGCAGAACGTCGGACCAGGAATAAAAGCATTAAGTTTCCACAAGTCCAGTGGGAGAACCACACCGAAGAAGAAGCCACATGGGAACGAGAGGACTTCCTGAAGGACAAGTTCCCCCACCTGTTCCAGTCTGAGGAATCTCGGGGACGAGATTCTCCTTAAGGGGGGTAGGTTTGTAACACCCCGATCTTCGTAAACCCGCTTATCCGCTTAATTGCATATAAATCAAACATGTTTAAACCCATCATGCATCCAATACACACACGAACCCGCGCACACGCACTATATACGCACCTAAAACCCTAAAACAATGCACGCACCGTATCCGTCACCGTGACGACGGTACCTCACCTCCGACCCATCCAGCACTAAGATAAGAGAATTATCTCAAATCCTATACCCCTGCCTCCCTCTACCGCACTCGGAAAGCCTAACCCTACTCCCCGATCTTTTCCGCCTATATAAGTTGTATTACCCAAAACCCTAACCGTGAAGCCAATCACTCCTCGACCTCTCCGGAAATTGCGAATAAATTCATGCGACAACCTAGCGACATATACAACACAAATATAAAATAAAATAATAATGTCCAGATCATATATAGCAGCATCGAAAATGACAAACCCTAGGACGAAATTATGAGTTGTTCTGCAACCCATAAAAGTAGAGTCCAGAAAATCCCAATGAATTTACACGGCGATCCCCTCATATTCAAAACTCCAAATAGGCAATAACATGAGCACGCCCAGTACAAAAATCCCGCACAGCCAGCACCAAACACCTTTGCATAAGTTGGCTTCACGCACGAAATCACGGGAAACCTATACCCCAAAAGGTACCAAAACCCACATGGAGCTTTCCCATGATAATTCCAACCTGCCTGAGTGCTCCAGCAACTCCCTCTTGTCTTGTACTCCTTGACCCTAGTTCATGACTTGACAAATCAAACACTGACACCCACTAGGACCCCCTCTTGGCCACATTAGGACAGGATTCAACACACCTGTAGTCGTCGAACACCTAGGCCGTCAACCCTGGCAATTCGGACACGCACACAATTGCTCAATCAGGCCCGGACACGCGAATGCCGCCGATGGCGTGAGCTGGCCGCGCCCCGGGGCTGGCATCGGCATGCCATTGGATGCACGGCTGCTCTGACCACCGCTCAGTGCGTCGTCCAGCTCACCGGAGCTCGCCGCGCTCTGCCCCGACCCATTCCATCACCGTCGTCCAGCTCAACGACCAGCAGCGCCTCGGGAGTTTCCCTCGCCGCGCCGCTCGCCTGCCTCAGCGCGCCGCACGTCGTTCCGGCGCCACCCAAGCCGTCGTCTCAGCGCGCCGCACGCCGCCGAGTCTTGTCCCGAGCTGCTGCCACGCCCCAGGCTCCTTTTCCCTTGCCAGAGACCCCGGCCACGCCACGGACTTGTCCCATCGCCGAGCTGCAGAGCTCGCCAGCTCACTCGCAGCTCGCCGCTCCATCTATAAATAGGCCACCCGAGCGCCTCCCTCAAGCAGGCCACCACCGAGCATCCCCTCCTCTAGCTCCAGCGCCCTCTCCCTTCCCATCCACCATATCCGAACTCGCCAAGTCCTTCCCCAAGCCGAGCCGCGTTTCCCCTCTGGTCCGCATCAACCCGAGCCTTCCAAGCCCCAGAACCGAAGGCAACCGAGGCCGGAGCCCCGCCCTTTCCCTTGCACTTCCACCCCCATCCGGTGTGCAGCTCGTTGCCGACCGCCCTTATCCCAGGCACCGCCGACCACTCCAGCTGAAGCGCCGCCGCCGCCCTGTCTGAACCGAGTAGCTCAGGTAAGTGGGAGCTCATTCCCCGAATCGGTAAGGATCCGGTTGTTTACTCCAGTGAAGGCGCACTCCCTTTTTACGTTTCCTCTGCCCAAACGTGTAAAACCAGAAGCATATTTAGTTCGGTAGTTTGTTCTTTTAGAGCCAGTGCAGCTTATTCAATTGAATCATGGTGCTAATGACCAGTTTCTATGAGAAGTTAACTTGGGTCCAGAAGAGTAAAACGCATGTAGCAACTTGTGCCTCAATCATATCTTCAAAACCTAAAGTAGTAAAGTCATAAACAAATAGGAATCTGGTTTAGGGCATTATTCCAATTCCTTTGAATCCCCATATACTTCATGCGAGTAGAATTCCAGAGGAACGTTTAATACTACCAGTGCATTAAAGATAACTCTAATGTCCGTGATTTCATAAGAACAAGACTTCGAACAAGTAACCCTGATAACGCTAGTCCCTATACCTGATTAAAGAACATCGTTATTTCATGTGATTTCCGTGCATGATTTCCGGATTTTATTTGGAGTTCCATCGCTTGTTCTTATTCGCCGATCTTTTCCGACGTATAGTTAACGGAGTGCCGTACGTGCCGCGAGAGGATCCGACGTCACCTCCACCCCAAGATCAGGAACAGGACCCGGAGCTGCCAGGCAAGCTTTCCCTCCTTGAACATGTCGAATCCCATATTTGCAACGTTTAATTATTTTGTTTACGAAATCCTGCATGCTATTTTATTATCACCGATACTTCATGTTAGCAAAGTTATGCCGAATAGATGCATAAGCCCTAGGTCTGAAATCCGTCCCTTGTAACCCTAGGTCTAGTTAGTCGGCCGAAATCGACCGGCAAGGTAGTAGGAATATAAGCAGTAGCTGTGCTTAGACCTGCTCTAGTAAAATAAGTTTTACAAAGTACGGGAGGGATATGGGATCAAAACCTCGGCTTGTTTATACATGCCGAGGAAATCTTTTAAAGAAATGTTTGTGAAAACCCCGCACGAAACGATGAAGGATTTTGGATTCGGGCGGGAATGCTAAGGGTGTTATGAGGATGTAGAGTAGCCGGATGCTGCTTGCGGAAGGAATGGTCGGGTAGCCGGTTGCTACCCGTGGAGCTGGTTGGTTATGGAGTCCCGCTCGAATCAGTTAAGGACCGAACCTAAGTGCCGCTGAATCAGTTTCCCTCACCGTACGTCCACATGTCCTTTATGGGAAGGACTGGACCTGGTACCTCGTCTAATGCCGGAGCCCGGAATCGTGGGAAGTTAGGTTGTAGTGCTAGTGGGTCCGGTAGATCCCTAGAGGATCTCCACGGGACTGCGTAGGGGGAAAGCTCTTCATGGGTCTCACCGTATTGTGGGGGTAAAGCTCAGTAGAGTCTTACAAGGTGCGTGGAACATGGTCCGACACAAAGGGGGAGAGTCCCACCCCTGTCATTCGTGATGCAGAGGATCGGGTAGTCCTCCTAGCGAGTCCGGCTCTGGCATGAACACGGGAGAAGGGTCTCGTTGTACTAGCCCTGCCAATACACCTCATGCGGTGTATCGTTAGCGCTCGGCATTAAGGGTGAACTACATCTTGTGGGTAAAGCCGTACAACCTCTGCAGAGTGTTTAAAAACTATTCGAATAGCCGCGTCCTCGGTCATGGACATGAACTGGTAAGGCCACACACTGGTTAGAATATGTTTTGGTTGTGAAAGCTGGGAAAAGGGATTAAGGACGTGGGCATGAGGTGCCCACAGGGGGCAATTTACGCTACCCGGATTGGTGGCTAGGAATTGCTGAAGGAAAGGCTAGCTACACTGCCGGGGTGGTGTGAGCGGAGCCGAAAGGGTAAGCGGTGATGAGCGCGGCTATCCCGCGGAGGAAATAAAGGAGAGGTAGCAAGGGCTACCACGGAGGGACGATGTGATACGTTGGGATCGTTGTTTTACAAAGTTCGCTTTCAATCTATTACTGTTATTTACAATACAAACTTACATTTCCGCACAACATGAAACCTAGGATAGAGCTCTCCTTTGAGATACCCCTTTGCATGAACTATGCCGTATTATTTCCCCGAGGGAAGAGCTTGCGAGTACATTCAATGTACTCACCTGGCTTGTTGATTTGGCCAGATGAAGAAGAAGAGTGGTGCTCTGAGGACGAGGTCAGCGACCACGAGGGCTAGGGCGTTCTCCCCAGTCAGTTGCCTGTGGATGGGCATATTGATGGGTTAATAACTGCGCTTTTGTTATTTTTCCGCTGCTGCTTTTATTCGGCCAATCGGCCATGTTGTTGAATAAAGACCATAATGGCATAATTATGTAATATATTCGGTATTGTATGAGGATGTTATCAAGTTCTTGTGTGTACCGACTACTGATCCAAGGATCGGTACAGTAAACACGGGAGACGTATCCGGCCCTAAAACCGGGTACGCCACAGGTTTAAGTTGGCGTCCATAGCTCTCGGAGTAATTTGGTCGGATCTAGACGGATGTTTGGGTTCATTGGATAAACCATGTTGAATAACATTTTAGGAAGTTAGTTGGAACCTCATTACCGTATATATGCTCCCTGATATGAGTTGCCAAGGTTCAACTTTAAACATGAGATTTAATTAAACTCAAAACTTTTCAAGAGTGGTCCTAGGGAAAAGCATATGAGATTTTCTTTTTGGATTTTAGAAGGAAAAACTACTGGGTTCCGAGGGTTCCGAGGATTACTTACGGAGATACAATCATCTGGAATTTCGCTAATCTAAGAGCATTCGCTGTTTGGATTTGAGGAAATTTGGGTGATGCTAGAAACAGTTTTAGAGAATACGCCTTCGGCATAGGGAAACGGGGTATTCAGAATAGCTACGTCGAAATACGCTTCTCAGTGGAGTAGACGTATTGGGGAATAGGCAGAGGGATTAGACACTTGTAGTACTGGAATACGTATTTTGGGACTGAGCCATTTCTGCTGCTGTGAGTGGACCGCGCGGATTAGGGGAATGATGGGCCCGCCCGTCATGGCAGGTGTGGCGCTAACGGTTGTACAAGAAGTAGAAATAAAAAGGGAGTAGGAAAAAAAATGCTTTGCTTCGGGGAAGCTTCTCCCACTGAGCTCGTATCGGATGGTCCCCGCCAACGACGACAGCGGCAAGAGGGGCGGCAAGCAGCTCGGAACCAAGGGAGTAGAGGCATGGGCTGAGGCAGCTGGTGGCAGCTCGGCTGTGAAAGAGGAAAACGGAGGGGGGTCACAAGGGGAGTCGGCAGTGACAAAAAAGGCTCACCAGTGACAGGGACAACGGCGCGAGGACGAGAACGAGCTCGGGAGGCTCGTCGGACACAGTGGCGGCTCCAGAGTTGCTCCGGCGGGGTCAGGGGTCGTCTCGGCTGTGGCGCTCGGGGAGTTCCTCGGCTGGGTTGCGGGCCTTGCTAGCGGCAGCTCCTGCTAGTGGCGGAGAGACGACGAAGGTAAACTCGAAGGAGGTGGCGTCGGTTTGGGGATCGTCCACGGCGGTGGTGTGGGGAGTCCTCGCCGGCGACGGTGGAAGTGAATCCCAGGGCAGCGGGAAAGGGATTCCTCCCGGCGGCAGAGCTCAAAGAAGATCTCACCGGTGGAGCTCCGTTGCCATGGCTGAGGGGGCGGCGGTTGTGCGGCAGATCTGGCCAGATCGGGCTGTGGATTTGACCGGCCGTGGCCGTGGGGGCAGGCCGGCGGCAGCGAGAGGGGGCGCGGCGGAGTGGGCTTCCCCGGCGGCGGTGGGTAGAGCGCGGGTGTGGGGTTGGATGCGAGAAACGGCGATGCCTGGGATAGCTCGGATGGGGGCACGGGAAGTAGAGCTCAAGTAGCTGGTAATGTAGCAAGGGGAAAAGAGCTAGAGCTCGGGAAATATCTTGGTAGCTCTGGTTGCTCGTTTTTGGGGAGAAGCTTGGGCTGCTCGGTTGTAAAGGAGCTTGAGCTGGTTGTTGCGGAAGGAAAAACAGGGGAACAGGCAGGTTGGGCACATGGCCGAGGAGGGCGTGGCGACAACAACCACGGCGGGTCTTGCGATGACAGCTACAGGGTGCACTGTCGCTTGACGACGGGCGGCGTGGGTGGTCAAGGTGAAGAGATGCTACATGTTCGTAAAGGAGCAGTGCGCTGGTCAGGGGATGGGAAACAAAGGAGGAAGAGGACATGGAGAAGAAGCTGAGTAAGGGGCCGGGGTCCACGTGGAAATGGGGTCTGTGCAAGTCGGTTGGTACACATTTGTGACCCTAGCAGAGAAGTGCAGGAAAAATATCTGGGAGAGGAACTGGGATCACAGCGTTGTCTTGGCTGGTCTTTAGAGAATTTTTCGAAAGAGAGAAGCATACAGTGGTAGTGGCATACACATGATTTAAGTACCATCTACTGCTATGGATGGGGAGGTAGCACAAGGAGCAGGAAGGAGCTGTGCCCGGGCTGTGATGGCTCGTATTGCAAGAATTGAATTCATGTCAGGCTCGGGGTGTTTAGCAGGTGTTGGGACGTGACGGGAAAGGTTTTGATTAAAGGACATAGAGTTGAATGGCAAGTAGGAACACTATCATTTTTAGGAAATGCTTCACTAAAACTCGCATGTTCAATTTAGTGATAAGCCAACCAGCTTCCCGATTAAGTAAAACCTAAGTTTGACATTCGTTATTATGCTTGGAGTGTTGTTCTAGCGCGTGTTACTTGTTTTAGAAAATTTAAGACAACTGGCTAGACGCATTGCCAAAGATTCTCTCTCATTCCCATCTTCGTATTCCTAAAATTGTTACTTTAAGGTTTTAGGCCTCTAAATCCCCACTAGCAAAATTGGGTTATCTCAGGTAACGGAGCATTGCAGCGACCCCCCCTTGATCTCTTGGAATTTGCTAGCAACTAAGGGAAAGGATATCGTGGCTAAGGCTTTGGATTTCCCTTCGGTTCGAAGGGATCGAAACAGAGTTCGGAGTGTATGTGCACTCATATGTTTGGAAGTTTTAGCATATGTGGGGTTTCATTGGGGACAAGAGGAGTGTGGAGGTGAGGATTATAATAGGGAAAAGATTTAGGTCATTCACTCGAGTTGGGGTTCAACCCACAATTCGAACAAAGGGAATCTTAGGTTTAGGTGTAAATGTGTATATACAAATGCAGTATATATGTGTATATATTCACGATATGGCCTGGCGAGGTAGGTGGCAAAAGATCATATTGTTCGGAGAATGTTTAGAGCATATATATATATATATATATATGTTTAGATTACCCAAAGGTGCCGCGTGGAAATTATCTGCAGTTGTGGTCCAGGTTATACCGGCTAGGAAAGGGAAAGGGAAACAAGGGCGGAAGATTTTGTTTTGCGCTGCTTTAGGGTTTAGCAAGTTTTGAGTTAGTGTTTTTGATCAGGTATAATTTCGTTAGCGTTATTAACAAAAAGTTTTTTGAAAGCCCTAATTTTCGGGTCTTGGAAATTCAGGATGTGACACTAAAGGACTTGACCTTGGTCAATTTTTTTATCGGCTATTGGACCCTTACTCGATAGATTGATGCCTATCAAATCTAGATATTCACAAAGATAGAATCGATGTTCATTCTTTCAGTCGAGGGAACTGATACACCTATATATATATATATATGCTTATCTGGACATGATGTTTCGGATGCAAAGCATCGTCGCAACTAGCTAAAGACCAAATGTAAAATCTGTTCACTTCAGTTGATTAAACTGATATGGGGTTAAGAAAAACGTTCTTAAGGACCAGAGGCACCGCATAACAATATACCAGATCGGGTCCAGATCATAAGCATACTACTTAACTAAGAGCAGAGTAGCATTTGATCATATCGGTTTTTAGAGCGCATAAAGATCAACATAACCACTTTAGAATCGCTGATCAAACAACAGTTGCCCTTGTCAAATTTCTCTTACATTTTCTTATTCTTTTCTCTGAAATCATCATCTTAGAATGAGCATAGCATCCAAGCTCTAGCTGAGATTACCAAAATCCCCAAACCAAACCAGCAAGTGAAAAACCCTAGAACTGAGCCACGGTAGAGAAAGAGAAATTAGGGATTTGGTTGAGAAGACTTACCTGTGGAGGAGGCCGGCAACGTGAGCTACCACGCCGGGTCGCGACAGCCTCGGGCGGCGAGGCAAGGGGCACCCGAGCGAGTCGACGAGGCAGGCGACGGCCATAGGTGGAGCAGCAGAGGAGACCGAGCAGGGGGCCAGCGGGGCTGGGCCGAGCCGGACTCGCAGCCGAGGCGGCGACCGAGGGACCGAAACGGCGGCGCAAAGCCACTGAGGCGACGGGGGCACCAGTCGAAGGAGCGCCGGACGGAGGCCGACATGGCGGCGGGGTTGGCATAGGTGTCGACGGCGCCAGATTGAGGAGGGCGTTGGCATCGGTGCCGAGTAAGGCGGCGGCGGGCTCAAGGGAGACGAGGCTGGAAAGAGAAATTAGGGATTGGGTGAGGAAAAATGAGGAGAGAGAGGGCCAAATAGGCCAAGTGAGGAGACCGGCCGACAGTTTTGCCAGATAGAGAAAAAAAAGGAGAAGGAGAAAGCAAAGAAAGAAAAGAAGAAGAAGAAGAAAAGAAAATAAATAAATAAAAAGGAAGCAATTTCATCTAATTTTCTTTAAATTCTCTATCCTTTAGGAAGTACTTAAAAACCTAAATTGTTTTATTCTAGAAAAAGGAAAAGAATAGAGGTTATAAATTAAAAAAATTCACCTTAGAAACTTGATTACCTTCATTAGTATAGGGATCATAATTGGAACATAGGTTAAATTGTTAAGTCAATTAAAATGGTTTGAACAACACTTTAAGTAAAGTAAATCAATGTCAAAAGGTTAAGATTTAAATGTTCTCTTAAATAATTCTAAACCTTCAAAAGAATGTCTAAAAGAATAATCTTATATTCCTCGGAACATTTTAATACACTTAGCATCTCATGCACTCAAATGCCATCTCATTTGCATTCACATTCGAATCCTTTGGATCAATCCTTATTGGATTTTATTATCTTTTTATCAACCAGAGTTCAGCAAGCAAATCAGTCGAGCTCCACTACCTACTCGTTACCAGGCAAGTCCAGTTTCTTATTCATGTCCGTTGAGAATGATCTACAATTTTCCTCTTGTCTACAACCTGCACAAAATGGAAATCTACTTTCTAAAGATGAATCAACTGTTGTTTTATTTTCGATCGCCGGTTTTTGGACGATGACATGGTGGGTGGTGAAATCCTGGAAAGGTGCCAAAGGCACATTGGAAGGCGGATTTCATCACACGGGTTTTTTTCACATAAAGTTAATGCAACCAACGATCGATTATGCTTAAGTGCCGTAGCGATCGCGCAAACCACATACCCTGTATGGACGGGGCTGAGCCAAAGTACCTTTGCCATAGGTCATACTCCCCTAGGAAAGGAAGACCTCAAGAGTTGAATCCGGAGTATCAACTGTTGGAATGGTAGTGTTAGCCGTTGGCTATCCACAAGGCGTTGGACCGTAGCGTCAACGTGAGACTGGTAGTCCCAGGCCTGTTGTGCGGGACTACGACGCGGGGTATGACTTAGCGGGTGTGTGACCATAGGAGTGTAGATGAGGTTTGGCCACCTCAGATGCATGACTGTCGTCGTTTGTGGGTATAGTTGCGCACCTCTGCAGAGTGTAAAGAATTGTGGCTGAGTCACTCCATGTTCCTGGTTGGAACTGCGAACGCGGCAGGAAAGGGATCCATCGGGGATCCTAGCAGCCTGTAAGACATGAGATCGTAGTCTCTTAAATTAAAATTTGACTCTCTTATCTTGCTAAAACTGCATTGCTTTTGGAGAACGTTGCCGTTCTCAGTAGATAGTGTATCAAACACCTCTTTGCTATTCCTGGACTTGTTGAGTACCTTCTGTACTCATCCCTCTATTCTAATTCCTTTGATTAGACTGTGAGCCGACGGCAGAGATGGAGGTGGTATACATTGAAGTCGACGAGGAAGTTCCCGAAGAACAAGCGCCGAAAAAGGAGGACGAAGGCGTCGATTACTACGTCGAATTCCGCGACGAGAACAATGCTGAATAGAATAATAGGTCGGGTGAGTCGAGAGTGGTAGGAAAGACTTTTGCTGTAGCCAGACGATAAACGGTTTTAAATTCCCCATATTTTTTGGAATCAGTTTGTAAGACTTTGTATTTTGTTGCAAGTTGTAACTTCAGTTTATAATATATGAACCGCTGCGATGCTCCTGTTGCGCTACTCTGTGATAGTAATCAATTGTTATATGTCTTATAATAATATTCCTTCCTTAATAAAGTTCCAATTGCAATGTATATATGTGTGGATGAGTTATTTATGATGAATGCCCTACATGTAATGTATGCACAAACAATTTCTCCCCTCCTATTCTTGCCGACCACACGACTCGACCGGAATCGCTCAACTCAGCAGCGTGAGTTGAGTTCCTCTTCCGCCTCACGTTACTCCGACTAGACCTAAAAAGTAGGGTTCTCACAGCCAAATGTGCGGGTCTCTTTATATAGCCCGCGGTTAGGTAAGGCAAAGGTCACTAAAAGAGTTATATATAACAACAGTCACAATAACTTATCAATTATGCGTTTTTTAGCATTTTAAATATGTTATCATGTTGTTAAATAAACAAAATATATTCTCGAAGCATGTTGTGCTAAAATTTCATTAAATTATTAGGATATTAGAAGTATGAAATAAAATTGTGCTTTTATGGAAAATATCTGTAAATTATAGTTTAAGTCTAGGATTTTAATATTATTGCGACATATGCATAGAAGGTCACCTCTGTGTAGTTAGATTAGTTCAATGCATATATGTTGTTAATTACCAAATGTGTATCTATATTTGGATGCAATTTTTCTGCACCATCTCATATCATTTGTTTCTTTATTCCCAAAAATAAAATCTAATTCAATCATTTCTCATCTTTATCCATTTCTCCGCTCCTCCAATTAGCCTTCTTTATACAGAAGTGGACACGTCTTTTATATTAACTTTTAAATATGAACTATTATAATTAGTACCCATCATAATCAACCGTTAGATTGTTGGCGCTTGATGTTCACATATTTTAAATTCTGTATTCTCCATATCCATTATATAGTAATGCCAACAAGTTCGTGATGTAGTAATGCTACAATTATAATTTATCACGTCTAATCCTCATGTTATGTAGAAAATTGCACAGAGTGAATTCATTTTATGTCAATCTAGAGATCACCATCTTGTGTCTGGCTCATTGAGCCGGTCGAAACGGACACATGGGTTGCCTAAGTTGGAGTCTAGATAGATGAAGAAGCGATAATCAACTTGTTGATCTACTGACATCACTGATGACGTCATCATTGCAATACAGTTGACGTACGTACCAAACTGCTCATGCCATTGCTGTTTCCAGATCAAACACGAACCTCAATTGTCCCCGGTAGAGAAATCTATATTGACTATTAAATCTGAACCGTTATAATCAAGATCCACTACATCAGACGTTTTTTATATTTTAGTTTATGTGAACAAAACGTGATGACTCATTTATCTCTCATTTTAATAAGTTAATAGATAGAAAATTAGTAGTGCACATTCGCCTGAAAATTCTCTAAGTTTCATCTCAAACTCTAGATTTGCTTGGATTAAAGAGAAATGCCATACTACGAGGATTTGAAGGTGATGGAAATCAACGGGAACATGCTCCCCACTATCGTTGTCATAACCCTCTGATTACACTAACCACTTATATGGGCCCTATCCAAGTATGGGGGGTACTTTGTGGTCAACCGCTTGGCCCATTCAGCGCAGTTAATTCGGACAATCTAAGTGTTATGTCTAAATAGTCCATCTAATTTTTTCATTTTGTGCGTAGCCCATCTCATACGTGATTAAGTTTACCTCTTCAGCTTGCACTATGATAAATAAATATTCTACAAGGTATTAGATCTGTTTTTCCTTTTCACTAACAAAAATTAATATCTCTCACTATTCATTGTCCCTCAGCATATATTCATTCATCAGTTACCTTTTATTAGTTGCTTCTCTCTTGTACTAGCAGTAGAAAGTAGAACGTACGCCACGCTCTACATAGCATGCTTCTGTTCGAGCAATACTATCGGTACGCTGTGATCTTTCTACTCGAACAATACTGTCAATTTTCTATTTAGATAGTATTATAAGCCTTTTACTTGAATACTACGGGTTTTCAACTTAGGCACTATCTGCTTTCTACTCGGATAATACTATCAGCTTTTCACTTTAACACTACTAGCTTTCAACTAGGTCACTACATGCTTTCCACTCGGATAATACGACAAGCTTTCTTTCTACTTGGACAATAACACCAGCTTTCTACTCGAACACTATGAGCTTTCAACTATGTTACTACATGTTTTTTACCCGAATAATACTACAAGCTTTCTACTCGGAATTCCAAGCTTTCAACTTGAAAATTATAAACTTTGATGCCAGATTAAACCGTTAGTTCAAACTTTAGACAATTAACACAAAAAATAAATGTAAGAAAATAATTAAAAATTTAATCTTGTGGCCATGAGCTCAAAAAATCAACTTAGTTCATCTGCCTCGTTGTATGATTTCCAAAATCTGATTTTTTTTATTACATAGAAATTTTTTGCTAATCAGTCTATGCACGTAAATGCAAGATTTTGAGCTTCAAAAATAGAAAGAGAAAGGAATTTGAGAATTTACATGGTAGATACATGACCATAATTCAGTAAAACACATATGCATACCATGTATGTGCCTAGAGCTATGTATGTGAAGACGAATGTGGGCTTTATATGGTGAAAAACGTGCATGTGGTTGGAGGCTGAAACTACGCATGAGGAGACAGAGATAAGCTTCATATGGTGAGAAACGATGCGGTTAGAATTAATCATCGACGCGGTTGACCGCGAAAAATGATTCTAGCCAAGTATGATACCTCTTCTATGTACTCCGGAGAATTGTTGATGATTATGATACGATTATTCTTTGTTGGTCCGGAGAGTTGTTGCCGATTGTAAGCCCAAGCAGAAGTTGCGGTATTTGTTTGTTTCCCGGATATCGGGTATTGTCATGTTGATTATTAACTGACCCTGTTTTCGCTTTACATAGTTATAGCTAGGAAGCTTCACCATGGGATTCCACGGTGCTGTTTTGACACCGACATATGTAGAAGCTTGGTTGCTCCGATATAGTTGTTCTTAAGTTTGAAGGATCTAATTTTTTTGTCACGTTAACAATGAACCGGAAGCAATGCAAATATTCTCTTGATAAACTGAAGTAAAAGGATTGCTACCTGGTGCTACAAACTTGGGCACTTCCGTGGTGGATGAAAAACAGTCAACGACAGACTTTTGCTAAGAATGCAAATCAAAGTACGTAATACCAAATTTTGAATTCAGTTTATGCACATCCCACCAACTCGTAATCGGCAAAACTTAAAACAATGACGGCATCATCTTCCGATGGACAGGCGAAGAGATACACAGGCATGGCGATAGAATACATGGAGACGATGTATGGACACCACTAGTTCTGAACTTCCGATAAACGGTAGTACTACTGTACCAGTGTACTTACTGCTCAAGGTCCACACTGCAGTGCTCTCAGTGAGCACCCCTGAAATTCTTCACTTGTTGTAAGATCTCAAGTGCTCCACAAATCCGTCGATGCACCTCTCATGGCACTCGCTGTCCGCCACGATCTCTTGCAGCTTCTTGGCGTTGGCTGCAAACACCATCCTGCCTTCCTCCTCCACCGCGACAGCCCTGACCGCCGTCGCGACGCCTTCGCGGCCGAACGATCCATCGTTCTCGTTTCTCGGCACCTGCACTCCGACCTTCCTCCCCTCCATCATCCGCGCGTGTTCGGACCTTGGTCGACGAGGATTGGCAGCATGATCAGCGGCTGCCCGAACAGGAGCCCCTCGACTATCGAGTTCCACCCACAGTGCGTCAGGAACGCGCCCACGGCGCCGTGCGCCAGCACGCTGATCTGAGGAACCCACCCCGTCGTCACGAGCCCACGGCCACGCACGCGCTCCTCGAAGCCCGGAGGGAGAATGTCCACGTCAAGGACGCCGCTGGGCTTACGCAGTGCCCAGAGGAAGCGCGTGCCGGCGAGCTCCAGCCCGAGGGCCAGCTCGTGGACCAGCTCGACGCTTAGCGGTACCTCGCTTCCAGCGCGACGTAAACGACCGACTCCGCCGGCTGCGTGTCGAGCCACGATACGGTGGCGTCGTTCCCGTCCTTACCGGCGGCGCGGGCCGCCGTCGGGTGACGGCGGAAGGAGCCCGAAGGGGACGACCGGCTTGCCATAGAGCGTTGGGAGGTGGGGGAGGTCGTCCGGCTCCAGCTCGAGGCAGGTCCGCATGGCGACGAGGTTGCTGCTCTGCAGGGTCAAGAAGAAGCGCTGGGAGATGGATATCCCCGAGGCGCCCTCGGTGTTGTTATACATGAGCTCGGCCCGGTCCGTCTCGAACCTAGGCGCTGCAGCCGGCCGCCCTTCTGCCGTGGTTTCCTGCTGTTCATGTCCAGCATGAGGCTCGGTCGCAGTCCGCTCGAATTGGCGCTGGCCGGCGAGCTTTGCAAAGACGTTCACAGGGCAGGGGAGAAACATCGCGCATGGCACCTACGGCACACATCCCTTTTAATTCATCACCAAATTGGGCAAGTAATGGCTAGTGGAGAGTACCTTGTGGTCGGCGGCGGCGGCAGCGGCCTAGTACTGGAAGGTGTCGACGATGACGCAGTCGGGCTTCTCGCCCCCCTCGGCGCACGCGGCGTCCAAGAACTGAGAAAAGGGCGCGGCGAGGCCGTCAAACGCCTTCCGGTGGACCTCGAACTTGTCGAAGGGGACGTCGTTGGTGGACTCGGCGCCGTCGGGGAGCCCGTCCACGCGCGGGAGAGGGAGCGCCACGAAGCTGATGAGCGACGCCAGCGCGGGCGCGACGGGCGGGAGGCGGGCGACGTTGCGCGGCGTGGAGACGAACGTCACGCGGTGGCCGCGCGACGCCAAGCGTTGCGCGAGCTCCAGGCCCGGGAGCAGATGGCCGAACGCGCCACTACTGTACAAACTGCTATAGGCGCCACCTTACCAGTGACCTCATACTCGTCACTGATAACCGAAAAATTTACCAGTAGCAGGTGTAAATTGTCACTTGTCACTGGTAAATTTTTACCAGTGATGGGCATAAATTCCTGCTTGTCATTGGTAACATAACAATTACCAATGGCGGGCACAAAGACGCGCTTGTCACTGATATGTGATATTCCAGTGACGTGCGGGTTGGAGCGCCCGTCACCGGTAAGATTTGCTACGGCTGCCTCCGGGCCAGGTTACCAGTGGCGGGCGCACAGGTTCGCTCGTCACTGGTACGTTCTATACCAGTGGCGGGTAATTAGGTGCGCCTGTCACTGGTAACCTGGCCTATAAAATGCATTAGCGAGCTCCACTAGCCAGCAGCAAGCTCGCCGGCCGCCTGCAGGTCCGCCGCCGCCGTAGGCGCCCCTAGTAGTCTTTCGGCCCTCCAAAAGCTTCCCCCACCTCCCCTCCCTAGCTCTCTCTCTCTCCCTCCTAAATCTAGCTAGCTAGATCGATCTGATCATCAGCTCTTTCTCCTAAACCTCTCCCTGTCGCGGGGTGTTCGCGGCAATATCCATTTGTTATAGGATCGTCGGGGATGCGTGTATGGAAGATCTAGGCGGTGCACACAAGAACTTTTACCCAGGTTCAGGCTCTCCAAATATGGAGATAATACCCTACTCCTGCTGAATGTATTTGATGTCCTTGCGTGAAAAAGGGAGTACAATAGGAATGAGAGAACGTAAGGTCTAGAGTTCAGCCCCCTTCTGCATGGAGGGCTCGGCCTTATATAGGCCTGCGCATCAGCTGACTCGGTCATTCGGCTGAACTACAGTTACTGTCCTAATTAACTGACATTTATATCTGGTAACCGTCCGAGTAACACCAGTCTTCATGCCGGCTGAAACGTATGCCTTGATGAGTTGTAACGCCTGTCTTAATGGCACCCAGACGTTGTACCATGGCAGGCTGTTCTTGGGCCTTCGTCCGAATAGGCCTTTGCGAAGTTGTTGGGCCTGCACCCGAGTGGGCCTTGCCAGGCTTGCTGGGCCGACTCGAGTCATTGGGCCTACCCGGTTGGGCTTCCCTCGTCAGTAGCCCCCGAGTACTTCGAGGTCTTGACACGGATGCCGAGTGGCGAGCTAGTCGTTTGTGCCCGAATTACGAGTGGAGAGACCTTGATGGACTCCTACAATACCTGAAAAGTAGGTTAAATATGTGCTAAGTATTAAGAACTCATGATACCCGCATTTTCCGACTGAGGAAATCGGCTTGTGGCCTTCCGGGAGGCGTATCATGAATTCCGAGTGAATCCGAAGTAACGTCTGGCTTATCCGAATGAACGGTTACCATCTTGTGCCCGCAGGGGGGACGCCCTCGATTTTCAACTTCGGAACCGAGTCCTCAAACTCCGACACTGATCCCTGAATTCGTGAGCCATTTTGCGCCGCTGTGGCATTCGGCTCAGATTCAAGGATCCTGTTATTCCGCTGTGGATGCCGGATTCGTCCTTAGCTTGGGTGTTGCCGAGTGACCTGGAAACCCTGTTGGGTCGGTCATCAGCACCCTTTTTGCAGAGCTAATCTGCTTCCGAGTTTGGCGGCTTGTGCGCCTCGGAATTACTTGATGAAGTCGGATGATCTGTGACGTGTCCCAGGGGGCTATGCCGACTGTTGAGTCGTCACCCGAGCACACCCGACTCTGATTGAGTCGGACTCGGTTTTAAGCCGACTGGTGCCACAGTATTGTTTTGTCCGAGACGTCGCATCAGCATTTAATGCGCGCAGCCGGTTGGGCAGAGTGTTCGCAGCGCCATGATTTCGCCTCGAGTCACACGCGAAGCGTGCCCGCGACATGCGCTGCTGCTCTGATTTCGCGCGCCGTCCGAGGCGACGGCTCATCATGTCTGCACTCGAATCACGCAAACGACGCGCGCGAGACGAGGGCTGACGTAATGTTAGCCGGTCACGTCGCCTGGAACTCCGCGTCGTGGCGAAAAAGGCGCCCGAATCCCGCGGGTTCGCGCGCGCGGGACGGCGGTTGCCTCGGTAGTTTCCCGCCACGTCGGACGCACGACCGCCGGCGGTTGGACTCCTTTGTCTATAAAAGGGGACCGCGGAGACGTCGACATTCTCATCTGCTTTTGCCTTCGTCTTCCTCGCGTCCAAAGCTCTCGCTTCCAAAGCCCCGCCACCGCACACTCGAGAAGAAACTCGCTCGCCGCCGTCACCCATCATCCGGCGACCATGTCTCGCGTCGCCAGCAAGGGCAAGAAGGTCGTTGCCTCCGCTTCCGCCCCCGCCGCCGACTGGAATAAAGGGGATTGGATCCCCTCAGTCATCATCGATGAGCTCTTGATCGAGTTCGCCCGCAAGGGCATGCTGCCGCCGCGGACTATCAGCAACTGGCGGGCGCCGTACAAGGAGAAGAAGCCCGCTCCAAATGAGCACGAGCGGGTGATGCTCGTTCCGTTCATGGAGCGTGGACTCCAGCTGCCGCCGCACGACTTCTTGCGCGGTTTGCTATTCTTCTACGGTCTGCAGCTTCATCACTTGAGCCCCCAATGGCATTCTGCACATCGCGTGTTTCATCACGCTGTGCGAATGTTACTTGGGAACTCAGCCGCACTGGGGACTTTGGAAGAAAATCTTCACTGTCAAGGCGCAGCCCATCAAGGCCGGCGGCCGACTGGCAGTTTGCGGGGGAGTTAGCATTCAAGTCAAACCCGGCACCGGGTACTTCAAGATGCAATTTCCGGACACCATCCGGAAATGGCAGGATGGGTGGTTCTACTGCCCGGACGAACGTACGCCGACTGGCCATGATGGTCTACCCCCATACACTGAAGACCCTCCTGTCTGGGTGAAGCGCTGGAGCACCAAGCCATCCAACGGGGAGATGCCTGAAGTCGACCGGCTCACGAAGAAGATCGCGAGACTCCAGAAGCTGGGTCTCACAGGCCCGGACATCATCGCCACCTGGCTGGTTCGGCGCATCCAGCCCCTTCAAGCCCGGGCGCACCCGATGTGGGAGTACTCGGGCCACCATGACTCGACGAGGGTCTCGTCCGAAGATCTTTCTGATGACAACTTCTTGGAGATCTTGAAGACCTTGACGAAAGAAAGAACAGGGCTCACTCGGTCGCCCCAGGTTCTTCCTTATTCGCGTGCCAACCCGGCCCCGGATGTAAGTAACTTATAATCCGAGTCAGGCTCTTGGTCTTTTTAACTTGCTTGCTTCTTCTAACGCCGAGTTTTTGGTGCTGCAGAACTATCTGAACTTCAACTCCACGCCGCCTCTCCCTGAGCAAGACTCGGCTCCGGCAGCGCTGGAGAATGCCGAAGTCGAAGAGGAAACCCCCGAGGCCGGTAACCAAAACGACCCGGACTCGGATTCCGAGTCCGGAGGGTCGTATGAACTCACCAAGCGGAGCCGCGACGACGGCGCATCCGGATCTCAAGTCCCGGACGCTGGAACGGAGCCGGTTCGAACGGAACCGGCTGCCAAGCGGATCCGGGTTGCCGCTACCGGCCCCACTACGCAGGCTCCGGATCCTGTGCAAGCCACGCCTCCCAGCCGAGTGGCGCAGGTTCCAAAACCTGCCGCCAATCCGAAAAAGAAAACTATCCCCACCACAACCAGGTACGAGTCTTGCCTCATGCCCTAGGCGCTGTAGGTTTTCAAGGTATTGAAGTCGGTTTCTCTTTTGCTCCGCAGAGTCCAAAAGAAGTTTTCCGACAAAGGAGATGCTTCATCCGGTACGCCGACGGCTCCGACTCCAGTGCGGCTACCAGCGTCGACTCCAGCACCGACTCCGGCTGCAGTCGAGTCCAGCGTGCCAGCGCCATCCATCCCTGCCGCGGGGTCGGAGTCGGCCGCGGCTGCGGGAGTCGCTACACCTCCGGCTGCAACGCTGCAAACCGAGTTCCCCCATGTCTCAGCCTGCCGTGGTTGAGGATGAGGCCCCGGAGCCGGTTGTGCGTGCTGGGTCCTCCGAAGCTCCGGCGGAGGATCCTCAACGCCAACCGAACCCGACCATTGAGGAGACAACGGAGCCGGCTGCTGTAGCTGGGACCGACTCCTCTGAGCCGGCGGGTGAAGCCGAAGGACAACTCGTCACTGAGTTACCTTCAGTGACCGAGCCGCACCAGCCTCCGGCTCCGACTCCCTCATCTCAAGTGCTGGTGCCGGCTTCTTCAAGTGACCTTGTCCCGGCGCTGCTGCTACCGAGTTGCAGCACGAGGGACTTGGCCAGTGCGGAGGAAGCTACGAACCGCGTCGCCGCCCTCAGCTCCAAGCTCAGGGATTTTGCCGACGCGGCTAAGTCCTTGGCGGACTCGGCCGAGGTTTTGGAGACCTCCGTCGGGGTAAGTGTCTTCAAATCTTCAAATTTTGTTTTATTTTCCAACACTGGGAGCACGTTCTGTGCACCCAGCGGGTGTAGCCCCCGAGTCTCTAGCCGACTGACTGAGTCGGCTTGAGACTTATAAATTCGGGTACTAACTTTTCCTTCACCAGGCTGCAATCCGACTGGGCGGAAACAACCCAGTCCTTATGGAAAGAAATGCCTCGTTGGAGAAGGCATTGGAGGAGGAGAAGGCGAAGAACCGGCAGCTCGAGGAGAAGCTTGCCGCCCTCAAGAGTAAGTGACCGAGTCTTCAACCTTTTCTCCTTGAAATTTTCTGTGATATTGACTTTGCTGAGTCGGCAGACCTCGAAGCTGAAAATGCTCAACTCAAGAAAGAGGTGAACTCGAGGATCCCGGCTGCAACAGTCGCCCAACGACTCGACGCCAAAGCAGCCGAGTATGAGGACAAGATGCGCGCTGCCACCAAGCTTAAGTCGGACTACGACAAGCTGGTGAAACAGTACGAACAGTCGCAGTCGGCGAACAAAAAGCTGCAAGCTTCCGTCGACGACTTCTCCCGGCTGATGGATGAGTCGCAGAAGCGACACGAGGCAACCATCGCTGACTGGGAAAGGCGTGAGAGGGATCTCATTGGCGAACTTAAAAAAGCCAATGAAACTGTACTCGGTAAGCCCCCGAGTCTTTTGCTTCTTTCCTTTTGTATGATTCCTTGTCCATTTCCTTAGCAATAATTTGTTCTCAGAGGTTTGCCCAGAACTGGAGGAGCGAGCCCGGCAGGCGGCGCTCCGACTCCGCGCACTCTCTGACCCGGCCATGTCGGTACTCGACGCACTCTGGACTCCGGAGATGATGGCCGAATGCGTCGTGACAGTGCAAGACCGGCTCCTCCAAGTCAAGAGCTTGGTGGACAACTTCAAGTCGGCTGCTCAAAACCTTTGTGTCAAGCTCTGGCCTGGAGAGGAGCCGAGTTCCAGCGTCTTCGCCCTCGCCGACAAGCTCTCACTGGGCCCTGCAGAAGTCGAAGAGTGGAAGGAGTCGGCCGCCCGCTCAGGAGCTGGTATGGCACTGGCCATGGTGCTGGCCCATCACCCGGACGCGGATGTTGACAGCATCTCCGCTGGTGCCCCCATCAACGAGGCAGGGCAGTCGGTCGACCCCATGGAGCTTCTTCCCCGAGTCCGCGCCGCCGCCAGCCGGATTGCTAGCTTCACCGACCTGGAGGAGCGCGTTGAAGCCACTCCAGAGGAATAAAAAATCATAATGTAATATCTCTCGGTATGCCGAGTAAGAAATTGTAAAAACTTTTGCAATGAATGAAGATGCTTTTTGATCCATTTTATTGGTTTACGCAAGTTACTTGAGTCGTCCACATTTGTTTTTCACGCCGAGTCGGATCCTTTCGCGTGCAGGCCGACCTTTAGCTTTTGCTCTTGCCAACCGGACAGCCGGGTTGCGACTGTAGTTGGGGACGAAGAGTGGGCCTTAGGTACCGTACACGTTTACTTAGACGCTCGTGTAGAAACAAAGCTAGGAAACTCGAAATAACTTGCGCCGAGTGAGAGATCACCCAGTGGGTGGCTTCCGGGTGTTGCCCGAAAGGAAGCCACTCGATTTTATTTGACTTAGCCCCCGGGAATTGCCCATAGGTAGCGTAGTCGGAAAATGAAAAATGCTCCCGAGTGCCGCTCGAAGGAAACAAGTTTTTATTCATAATGAAACAATGGACTATTTTGAAGTACAAAGTTTAAGTGTAGAAGGGACGCAGCTGTGCAATGTTCCACGTCCGTTCTGTGACTGCGCCGGTTGCCGGGTCCTCCAGTCGGTACGCGCCGTTGTGAAGCACCTGGTTGACGATGAATGGCCCCTCCCAAGGTGGAGACAATTTGTGCATGCCAGCCTTGTCTTGAATGAGTCGGAGGACCAGATCTCCTTTGGTGAAGGCGCGGCCCCGGACTTGCCGACTGTGATATCGGCGCAGATTCTGCTGGTAAATAGCGGAGCGAGCAAGGGCAAGCTCCCGCGCTTCTTCGAGGAGATCAAGATCATCTTGCCGGGCCAACTCGGCATCCTTCTCCACGTATGCTGCGACCCGCGGGGAGTCATGGAGGATGTCACTCGGCAGGACGGCTTCAGCTCCATAAACCATGAAGAAAGGCGTGTAACCAGTCGACCGGTTTGGAGTCGTCCGCAGACTCCACAGGACAGACGGGAGCTCGTCAATCCAGGAGCCGGCAGCCCGCTGCAACGGGACTAATAACCGGGGCTTGATGCCTTGAAGAATGAGCGCGTTGGATCGTTCGACTTGGCCGTTGGACTGCGGATGAGCCACGGAAGCAAAGTCAATTCGGATCCCATGATCCCGACAAAATTGGCGAAAAACTTCAGCGGCGAAGTTCGAGCCATTGTCAGTGATGATGCTGTGAGGAATGCCGAATCGGAAAATTACTCCCTTCATGAAATTGACGGCAGTCGGGCCGTCGAGCTTCATGATTGGCTTAGCCTCAATCCACTTCGTAAACTTGTCGACTGCCACAAGGAGATGAGTGAAACCTCCTCGGGCTTTCTTCAGTGGGCCCACCATGTCGAGTCCCCACACGGCAAAGGGCCACGTGATGGGGATTGTCTTGAGCGCAGTAGCCGGCATGTGCGACTGGCGAGCATGTCTTTGACACCCTTCGCACGTGCGAACGAGGTCTTCGGCATCAGTGTGCGCTGTGAGCCAGAAGAATCCGTGTCGAAAAGCTTTAGCGACCAAAGCCCTTGATGAAGCATGGTGGCCGCAGAGTCCCGAGTGAATTTCCTCGAGCAATGTACGACCTTCTTCCGGTGAAATGCAGCGCTGGAATACTCTAGTTGTGCTGCGCTTGTAAAGCTCACCATTGATAATAGTGTAGGACCGGGCACGGCAGACAATGCGGCGGGCCTCAGTCGGATCGTCCGGCAATTCTTTGCGCAGAAAGTAAGCAAGGAACGGCTGGGTCCAAAGAGGAATAACCACCAAGACGTCCTCGAGTGCCGGGTGGGCCAACTCAGGGTGGGGCGAGTCGGCCTCGATTGAGTCAGTTGCCGACTCTATCTTGATGGATGGCTGAAAAAGTTGCTGAAGGAAGACTCCCGGCGGCACTTTTTCACGGGCCGAGCCGATCCGGGCCAGAGAATTGGCAGCTTCATTATCAGCACGACGAACGTGATGAAGCTCAAGGCCATCAAAGTGTCCCTCTAGCCGGCGTACAGCGGCACAATATGCCGCCATGGTCGGATCTTTGGTATCCCAAGCCTTCATCACTTGCTGTACCACCAAATCCGAGTCGCCGCGACAAAGCAGTCGGCGAATGCCAAGCGAGACTGCAATGCGCAGTCCGTGCAGCAACGCCTCGTATTCCGCCACATTGTTGGAGGCGGCGAAATGGATCTGCAGCACGTAATGAAGCTTGTCGCCTTTGGGAGAAGTCAACACGACTCCAGCCCCCGTGCCCGCGAGCATCTTCGAACCGTCGAAGTACATGACCCAGTGCTCCGTATGGAGTTGAGTCGGAAGGGATTGGTTCTCAGTCCATTCGACGATGAAGTCGGCAAGGGCTTGAGACTTGATGGCCTTGCGAGGCTCGTAGCTGATGTCATGCGGCATAAGTTCTATTGCCCACTTAGCGACTCGGCCAGTGGCATCCCGATTGTTGATGATGTCAGACAAAGGGGCATGACTCACCACGGTAACCGAGTGGGCCTGGAAATAGTGCACCAGCTTCCGAGTCGCCAGAAACACACCGTAAACGAGCTTCTGGTAATGCGGGTAGCGCTGCTTCGACTCGGAAAGCACTTCGCTGACATAGTAGACGGGTCGTTGCACCTTTTGAACTCGGCCTTCTTCTGATCGTTCCACTACTAGCACAATGCTAACCACTTGATTCGTGGCAGCGATGTACAACAGCATGGGTTCACCCTCCATTGGTGCAGCAAGGACTGGAGGTGTTGACAGAAGACGCTTGAGATCTTCGAAGGCTTGCTGAGCTTCATCCGTCCACTGGAAAGAGTCGGATTTCTTGAGAAATCGGTAAAAAGGCAAGGCCTTCTCACCGAGTCGGGCTATGAACCGACTTAGAGCAGCAATGCACCCGGTTAGGCGCTGGACTGCCTTCAGGTCCTTTGGCTTGCTCATCTTAATGATGGCATCAAGTTTATCCGGGTTCGCTTCGATCCCTCGCTCGGAAACGATGAAGCCGAGTAACTTGCCAGCCGGAACCCCGAAGACGCACTTCTCCGGGTTAAGCTTCATGTCGAACCTCCTGAGATTGGCAAAAGTCTCGGCCAAGTCGGTCAAGAGATCCACGTTCTTCTTGGACTTCACCACTATGTCATCGACATATGCCTGGACATTTCTACCTATCTGGTCGTGTAAACACTTTTGCATACAGCGTTGATATGTAGCACCAGCATTTTTCAAACCAAAAGGCATCGTGATGTAGCAGAAAGCCCCAAACGGGGTGATGAAAGAAGTTTTTATTTGATCAGACTCTTTCATCTTAATCTGGTGGTAGCCTGAATAGGCATCCAGAAAACATAAGCGTTCACAACCGGCCGTAGAGTCAACAACTTGATCAATACGGGGTAAAGCGAACGGATCCTTGGGGCATGCTTTGTTTAAGGATGTGTAGTCTACACACATGCGCCAAGTTTTGTTCTTCTTAAGAACCAGGACCGGGTTAGCTAACCAATCCGGGTGAAAAACTTCTTTGATGAACCCGGCGGCGAGGAGTCGGGCGATTTCTTCTCCGATTGCTTTGCGTCGGTCTTCAGCGAAGCGACGGAGAGACTGCTTCACTGGCTTTGCATCTTTGGCGACGTTGAGGGAGTGCTCGGTGAACTTCCTTGGAACGTCCGGCATGTCAGAAGGCTTCCATGCGAAGATGTTCCAATTCTCACGAAGGAAGTCGACGAGCGCGCCTTCCTATTTGGCCTCAAGGTCAGTCCCGATGTGGACCGTCTTGGACGGGTCCTCGGGATGGACCTGGACACGTTTCGTGTCCTTGGCCGACTGGAAGGTGGACTCGGTTGCCGCCTTCTTGCTGGGTGGCGGTTGATCCGAGTCGGTGGAAGCTTGAATGTTCTCCAACTCCTGAGCCACGATAAGGGACTCGGCTATGTCCGCACTGGCGAGATCGCACTCGTTTGAGCGCTCAAAGTCGCCAGTGATGGTAATAACGCCTTTGGGACCCGGCATCTTCAGCTTCAGGTACGTGTAACATGGCCTAGCCATAAATTTGGCATAGGCCGGCCGGCCAAAGATCGCATGGTATGCGCTCTTAAAGCCGACTACCTCGAAGGCCAATGTCTCGACCCGGAAGTTGTTCGGCTCACCGAACACAACTTCCAGGGAGATTTGACCCAGAGGCCTGGCGCACTTCCCAGGAACTATTCCATGGAAAGAATGTTACTGGGGCGAAGTTGGGTCTCCGACACTTGCATCCTCTTCAGGGTATCGACGAAGATGATGTTTATACTGGAGCCCCCGTCCATCAGGACCTTGCAGAGCTTGAATCCTCCGACCTGGGGATCCACCACCAAAGGGTGCTTGCCCGGGTGGGGGATTCGGTCGGGGTGATCGAGTCGGCTGAAGCCGACTGGCACCTCGGACCAGTCCAGCCATTGTGGGACTGCTGGCATCGTCGCGTTGACCTCGCGACAACGCAGCTTCCGACCCCTTTTGGAGTCGGACCCTTGAAAAATCATGAGTACCCCCCCTTTGAGGGGGATACTGTGCGGCGCCGCCTCCTGCAGCGGAGCCTCCTTCGCCATCGGCATCCGGCTCGGGTTGTTTTTCCTCCCGCAAACGCTGCAGGAAGCTACAGTCCCGAGTCGAGTGCCCCGCCTTATAGTTGGTGGTACTGTGGAAGGAGCAGGGCCCGTCGAGGACCTCCTCAAAAGTAAGCTTTGGCGCCTTGCGCTGTTGCCAAGGGCGCTCCTTCTTTTGGTTAGCGTCGCCGCGCTGGGGGCCACGCTCAGCAGACGCAACCAAGTCGGCTCCGCTAACCCCGTCTCCGCCAGCCTTCCGCTTCGGGGGCCGATCGTCCGCACGCTTCCGACCCGAGTCGGCGGGAACTTTTCGGCTCGAAGACTCGGCTTTTGCCTTGCCTTTGTCTTCGTACCGCATGGCTTCCTCACCCGTGGCGTACTTGCTGGCGACTTCCATGAGTCGGCCCATGGTCTGAATGTTAGACCGGGCCAACTTGTGTTTGAGAAGCTCGTATTTGACTCCCTGGGAGAAAGCCTGAATGGCCTGCATCTCGGTGACGTCCTCGATCGAGTTGCGCAGTCGAGTCCAGCGCTGAATGTAGTCGCGGACCGACTCGCCCTTCTCCTGGACGCAGAGCCACAAGTCTTGGGCGTTCCCAGGGCGCTTGTACGTGCCCTCAAAGTTCTTGACGAAGGCCTCTTGGAGGTCCCTCCAGTCGTAGATGCTATCTTCAGGCAGGCTGTTAAGCCACGCCCGAGCCGACCCTTCCAGCATCAGGGGTAGGCTTCGGAGGGCGACACGCTCGTTGCCTCCTCCTATGTTGCAAGCGACCAAGTAATCGGCAAGCCAAGTTTCTGGCTTGGCGGTGCCGTCATACTTGTCGACGCCGCTTGCAATTCGGAACCGATCCGGAAACGGTTCAGACCGAATTCGCCTGCTGAAGCAAAGCGGTCCGGTGGAGGCAGAGCTGCCCGGCTGGTTGACTTCGCCGGCGCGTCGCTCAGCCCGCACCCGGGCTGCCCGCCGTCCCTCGATGTCATCGCGGGCATCGCGGGCATCGTTCGCTCGAAGAGAGCCGGCTCGCCGCCGCTCAGCCTGGAGCCGGTTAATCTCCAGGCGAGCGTCAGGCTGGTTCGTGGATCGACTCGGTTGAGACGATCCGACTGTGACGGGGTGACTCGGAGCTCCTGAGGGCCGACTCCGAGTCTCTTGGGAAGCCAGCCGGTTGCTAACCGACCCGGCTTCGTTTTGTTGTTCCACCGCCGTCTTCATCAAAGTGATGACTCGGCGGTGGATTTCCGCCGCGGGGCCGTCTGCTGGAGGCGGCAATGAGTCGGCCAGCGCGGTGGCCGCGAAAAGGTTCTGGGCCGGTGTTTGATAGACAAGGACACCGTCCTGTTGTCGTCCGAAAAGTGGGGCCCGAGTAGCCCGACTCCTCCGGGCGGCCGAAGAAGTTCGCCGGTTCGCGCGGCTGCGCGAACCGTGTGGGTCATTCGGTTGTCGATCTTGCTGTTCGAGTGCCGCCCGCTCTTGATCGAGGCGTGCTCGTTCTGCAAGGAGAGCTTGCCGAGAAGCCTCCAAGGCCCTCTCGGCATCCGATTGTCCGTTGATGGGCGTATGCAGGTGCTCATGGGCTGCCCTGGCTGCCGCTGCTGCAGACGTTGCCGCATCCTCTGCGGCGCCATCCCCAACCACATACACCTCAGCGGAGGCGGTATGGCTGTGCGAACTCTCGCCCCCCTCGGATTCGGATCCCAGGATGGAGAGGAGAGATTCGGCGCCCACCATGGCGACGAACCTGAAATATTCCTCGCCCTTGCCCGAGGCTGGAGGAGATCCGAGCCGGAGCTCAGGCTCCTCCTCCACGGTAAGGCACGGACGCGGATCTTGGAGATGTAATTGGCCGAAAGCGTCGGCCAAGAAGTGAAGGCCGCCGAAGATGAACTCCGAGCCTTCAGGATGCGCGACAGGCGACATGTTGCCGATGATGAGCTTGTCGCCGGTCGCTGGAGAAGATCCCGCCTGGATCGTAGCTCCAAAACACGCGCCCCCTACCTGGCGCGCCAACTGTCGCGGGGTGTTCGCGGCAATATCCATTTGTTATAGGATCGTCGGGGATGCGTGTATGGAAGATCTAGGCGGTGCACACAAGAACTTTTACCCAGGTTCAGGCTCTCCAAATATGGAGATAATACCCTACTCCTGCTGAATGTATTTGATGTCCTTGCGTGAAAAAGGGAGTACAATAGGAATGAGAGAACGTAAGGTCTAGAGTTCAGCCCCCTTCTGCATGGAGGGCTCGGCCTTATATAGGCCTGCGCATCAGCTGACTCGGTCATTCGGCTGAACTACAGTTACTGTCCTAATTAACTGACATTTATATCTGGTAACCGTCCGAGTAACACCAGTCTTCATGCCGGCTGAAACGTATGCCTTGATGAGTTGTAACGCCTGTCTTAATGGCACCCAGACGTTGTACCATGGCAGGCTGTTCTTGGGCCTTCGTCCGAATAGGCCTTTGCGAAGTTGTTGGGCCTGCACCCGAGTGGGCCTTGCCAGGCTTGCTGGGCCGACTCGAGTCATTGGGCCTACCCGGTTGGGCTTCCCTCGTCACTCCCCTCTCATAAATCTTTGCTTCAACTTCCCCCCCAAACCTCTCCCCTCCATAGCTTCCCCCACCTCCCTAGTTTTCACCAAGAACCAAGATTCTAATGAACCAAGATTTCACCCTAGTTTCTTATGAACTGAGATTTTAGAAAATTCATTTGAAGACCTTTCGATCCCATGGGGCGCTAACTATAAGAAAACTTGATTAACCTTCACATGGAGGCAGAATCACGTTTCATGTGTAATTCTGTTGCTTATGTATACATATATATAGAAATGTTTGTGTTAAACTGTCACTACTGCCTCCATCGATCGTATGAAATAAAAAATGAAATGTGTAATGCTATGACATCGATTGTATGAGATGAATATTTGTGGAAGGGTTTGTGATCAGCCATCGAGCCATCGTTTTGATAAATTTGTTCATACATTGCTTGTGTGGTACCGGCCATCGAGCCGAGGCAACGTTTGTTGCTCTTTGTCAACACTTGAGCTGTCAACATTTTGTCAAAATGTTGCTTTGTTAACGTTTTGTCAACGTTCGACATACTCGATTTTAGTTATTTTAGCAAAAGTCATGCCGAAATTTTCTATGGCTTAGTACTAATTAATTTTCGTATATCTTAATTAGGGATCGGACGGCCGATGGATCGAAGTTGGATGTATGACGGCGATCGGAACAGTAAAAGTTTTCATACATCTTTGAATGAGTTCTTTGATTTCGCCGAGCGAGATATGGTACGAAAGGGTGCCATGAACATATGTTGTTCGTGTCGTGATTGCAAAAACTTGAAAATGTACGAAAGGAAATCTGGCTTTTTGCACATGCACCTGGTGCGATGGGGTTTCATGGCAGCTTATACATGGTGGACAAGTCACGGTGAGGAGGATGAGGTTGTTGCGGACGAAGGGTTAGATGAAGGGTTAGATGAAGAAGCAGGACATGGAGAGCCGGAAGCAGAACGGATGGATTACGAAGATGCCGGAGGACATGAAGAGGCCGAAGCGGATACGCGAAGCACGAGGGACAATTTGGCCGGAATGGTCCACGACCCTCATGTGCAAGAGCAGGTTGTGAAAGAGAGGAATAACGATAGTGCGGCTCATAGAGAGGTTGCCAAGTTGGAGACACTGGTGAAAGACTCGGAAACTCCCTTGTATCCCGGTTGTAATCCCGAGTACACCCGCCTCTCAGTCACGCTTGAACTTCTAAGACTCAAGGCACTCCACAACAGCACGGACACAAGCCTCGATGAGACATTGGAGTATCTCGCAAAAGTTCTGCCGGAGGAGAACGTGTTACCTCGCGGTTGCGATGAGGCCAAGAAGGTCGTGTGCCCTCTTGAATTGGAGGTGACGAGATACCACGCGTGTCTGAATGACTGCATCATTTATCAAAACTAGTACGCGGAGCTAACCAAGTGTCCAGAGTGCAAAGCATCCCAATTCAAGCGGGGAAAGAACTACCAACCAGATGGTGAGAACGGAGTGAAGAGGGGTGCTCCTGCAAAGGTTGTATGGTATCTTCCACTCATTCCCCGTTTTAAGCGTCTATTCGCAAACAAGAAGGAGGCAAAGCTCATGCGTTGGCACAACGAGAGGCCGCGAAAAGATGACAGCGTGCTGAGACACCCTGCAGATGGTTGCTAGTGGAAAGCAATCGACGACCAATACCCCGAATTCGGAGGAGATCCGAGAAATATCAGAATTGGTATGAGTACGGACGGACTCAATTCTTTTGGAAAAATGAGCAGCAGACACAGCACTTGGCCCGTGGTTGTATGGATGTACAACCTCCCTCCGTAGCTCTGCATAAAGCGGAAGTATCTACATCTCTCTATGCTAATTCAAGGGCCACAGCAACCAGGGAATGATCTGAACGTGTATCACCAACTACTGAAGGAGGAGCTAGATACACTATGGGCTGAACCAGGGGTCCGGGTCTGGGACGCTTACGAAGGAGACTATTTCAATATGAGAGCTATGATCATCACAATGGTGCAAGACTATCCCGCTTACGGATATCAATCCGGCCAGGTTTGCCACGGATACCAAGGATGTGTTAAGTGTATGGAAGATACAACAAGTCATCACCTATCGGGCTCTCATAAAATCGTGTACATGGGCCACCGAAGATGGCTTCAACGGGATGACCCGTGGAGACAAGAAAAAGAAAAGTTCGACAATACGGTTGAGACCCGAGGACCGCCACGTAAGAGGAGTGGGGAAGAAATCTATGAGATATTGAACTCTTTGGGCCAGTGCCCTAAGGCGGGAAAGAAGCAGAAGAAGGTAAAGCCACTGGGAGGCGTATAGAAAACGAAATCTATATTTTGGGACTTGCCTTACTGGCCTTTTCTCGAGACGCGTCACTGCATAGATGTCATGCATATTGAGAAAAATGTTTGTGAGAGTGTGCTTGGTCTCTTGCTCCACATGGCACACAAGACAAAAGATGGGCCGAAGGCACGAGCTGACTACGAGGAACCGGGGATAAGACGAGAGCTGTGGGCCAACGAGGAGAAGACCAAGTTGGGCAGGAATGTTACAAAAAACAAGATGGACTGTCCCGCCGCTTGTTACACTCTAAGTGCAGAGGAGCTCGATAAAATTTTCAAGTGCCCCGAAGGTGTCAAAGTTACTTCCGGCTACTCGGCAAACATACAGAGATATCTAGACATGCAGAACCACAAACTAATTGGTATGAAGTCTCATGATTGTCACGTGATGATCACGCAGATACTTTCGGTTGCAGTTAGAGGGCTAACGGAGCCATGGATCCGCAAGACACTGCTTGACCTATGTAACTTTTTCGACATTATCTCTCAGAAGTCCATCAGTAAGAAGCGTTACCGGAGACTGCAGGCGGAGATCATTGTCATACTATGCGAGCTTGAGATGTACTTTCCGCCCGCATTCTTCGACGTCATGGTACATCTCATGATCCATATCGTCCCAGAGATCATCGACCTAGGTCCCGTATTCCTACACAACATGTACCCGTTCGGAAGGTTGAACGGGGTCGTCAAGCGATATGTTCGTAACAGGTCTCATCCGGATGGGAGCATCGTCCAGGGCTTTCTCACCGAGGAGAGCATCGAGTTTTACACGGATTACATGAAAGTCGACAAACCTATAGGTGTGCCTATTAATTGGCACATTGGCAGGCTCGATGGCGTAGGTCACCGACGCGGAAAGAAGGATTTACATGTGCACGATGATGTACCGAACCGATCAGACGACTACGTCAAAGCGCACACAGTAGCGTTACAGCACCTGTCAGTGGTCCGGCCTTATGTTAAGAAGCACATGGCAATGTCGAAACCGAAGACTATCTCACTACCATGGTCATACCGAAAGCAGTTCCTATTGAGACAGTAAATGTGAAAGCAATCAGTGCCAAAAATGAGCCGTGGGTATTAGCTAAACAAATGGCCCAATGCTTCTACATAACCAACCCGACGAAGCCAAGCCGTCATGTCATGAGGAGAGGCAAAAGGAGTATCGTTGGAATCGATGGTGTCGTTGACGAAGAGGACTATGACCAACTCGACGACCCGGATACGAAAGAAGATAATAACGATGCTAACAAATAACCACGCCCCAGCAGAACGAGCAGAACTACATGTCCCGCCGTGCGTCCCTTCAAAAGACACAGTTACTCCGAGGGGCTAACCTATATCAGGAAGACCAAAACTACCGTTGAGAAGAGTATCGAAGAGTGAGAAGTACTAACGGCAAAATTGTCAACGTGTATCTCTTTTGTACTTGCACTGCAAATATACTTAAATACTTAAATATAATTTTTAAGCATTTTTTAATATACTTATAGTTCAAATTTGAATTATATCCAGTAAATACCTAGAAATTCATTTAATGCCTAAAAAATAGCAAATCAATCCAGAAAAATGCCTAATTTTGACATGAACAATGTAATGTACTATGTTCAATGTAGAAAAAGTTTGGAGCCTTCTGGATCAATGTAGAAAAAGATTGGACCCTAACCCTAGCCCTAGCCCTAGCCCTAACCCTACCCTAGCCCTAGCCCTAACCCTACCCTACCCTAGCTGTAACCCTAGCCTACCCTATATACCTAGTCAAACCTAAAACCCTAAAAAGTTACCAGTGACGAGCGGTTCAAGGAGCTCGTCACTGGTAAGTGACTTACCAGTGACGAGTATCCTGAACCGCTTGTCACTGGTAATGTTAGCATATATACGGCCCACGCGGGACTTGAAAAATTCCCCAAATCCCGCGCGCCCTAATTCCCCAATCTCTCTCGCGACCAACGGCGCCAGGCCGCCGCTCCTCGCCTCCTCGCCGAACGCCTCCCTCGCCGGACTCCCCTCCGCCACCTCGCCGGCCATCATCGCCAACGCTGCACGCCCGCATCGAGCCTGTCCCCGTCCCCGACGCCGCCGCCTGTTGGTCGCCGCTCGTTGGTCGCCGCCGTCCATTGGTCGCCGCCCCATCCCTGTCCCCGTCCCCGTCCCCGAGGAGCCACCGCCCCGTCCGCTGCCGAGCAACCGCCACCCCGTCCACTGCCAGGCGCCCCCACCACCACCAGCCGCCGCCCCCTTTACACACCGGCCGCCAGGTAAGCCCTAGGGTTCCATTGCTTGTTGCGGCGTCGTCGTGGATGAATATGAGATGACCATTGTTCATATATTTTTATGCGTGGATGAATTTGAGATATGAGATGAATCATTTTGCGGCGTCGTGGATGAATATGAGATGAAAATTGTTCATATATTTGCTTGTGGTACCGGCCGTCGAGCCGAGGCAACGTTCGTTGCTCCGTTTATTTTTTCAGGGAAAATAAGTTGTCAACGTTTTGTCAAAATGTTGCTTCGTCAACGTTTTGTCAACGTTCGACACTCAATTTTAGTTAATTTTAGCAAAGGTCATGCCGAAATTTTGTATTTTTATTAATTTATTTTAGCATAGGTATGTTGTATTCGGGTCATTGTAGTTCTTTGTCATGCTCAATTATATGCATTTTTAGCCTTTTTAATTTTATTAAATTTATTTTTTTAACAAGTTTCCATTTGGTTCCAAAATGGCCGCAAGTACCCCCTCTTCGTCGCGGACACCAACGGATGCCCCGGCATCGTCCCGAGATATCGAGGGGCGTACGGAAGCACCCCGGGATCTGGTCCTCGAACAAATCTCTCAGGGGACCCAAATCGTCGACGACCCTGCTGCCGAGGACAACAATGAGTACGACTCAGAAGAGTCCGCGCGGTGCTGAAGACGCGACCGATCGTGACGAAGGGACCGGCCGTGAATACGAGACCGGTTTTGACGAAGAACAGGCGGACGGGGCTCCACCAGCTAAGTGAAAAAGGCGGCACGCGCCTAGGAGACCAAACAAGTTGAGTACCAACACCTTCGTAATCACTCGAGTCGACGATTTGGGTAAACCTGCCAGTCTAGTAAAAGCTGCACAGGGGTACTCAAACGCCGTAGGCTGCATCCTGCGTGAAACCATGAAGATCACAATCCCCGATATAAGGACGAAAGAAACCGAGCATCTTCGAACTCTCCTCTTGGACAGGCCGACAAAAATAGAGTCGCAGCTAAAGCCCTGAGCATGATGTCCAAATCCTTGAATACATGGCGATACCGTGCCAATAAAAAGAAGGATAAAGATTTCGAGACCGTGATAAAGCCGCTATGGCCTATGATAGATGAGGCGGACTGGACCGAGTTCATTCAAACTCACTCGGACGATGAATACAAGAAGTTGAGTGAGTGGGGGAAGGACATGCGGGAGAAGATTGTGGGTAACCACAGACTCGGCAGCCGTGGTTACCCAGGGAAGAAGCCAAAATGGGACAAGGAGGACGCAAAGTTGATTGTGGCTAGGAAAGAACCCCTTTCTCGGACATCCAACCAGGGCGCGGAAAGGATTTTGTGAGGGCCCACACAAAATTTGACCCAGTGACGGGGGAACCAATCTTCACACACGAGAAACTGAAGGAGGTGCACGAAAAACTGGTAACCTCTGAACTCATTTTATTTTATTTGTCCTACGTAGATTAATTTTTGAAAAGGTACGTTTCTAAACTGTTGATGTTACTTGCAGAAAAAGCTAAGCCAGCAACCTGAAAGCTCCCAGGACTCTGTCGATAGCGATAGGTGGCAAGACCCTATCAACAAGGCTCTCGGCAAGCCAGAGACTCGTGGCCGTGTGATGGGCGTCGGGTATGGGGCTCGATGGGCTGATTATTGTCCCCAAACTCGCTAAGTTGCCCGCGAGAGGAGGAAAGCCAAGCAAGATAAAGAATTCGATGCGTGAGTGGAGGCGGCGGTGAAACGTCCTATATATGAGCAACTACAACATCCACCCATGCATCCTGATACCCAGCCGTCGCCCTCGAATCTTGATACCCAGCCGTCGCCCTTCACTGCTGCAAGGAGTAGCAGCCCCTCTGTCTCGGGCATTGGCCCCGGGTCGCCAAATTCAATCGATGGCCTCACGGTAAGCGTCGTCGGCTCAACAAATCATTCTAGTACGTCTTGGTTTCGTTGTTCGGACTCTAACATCCACGACGCATCCACCCGTATATATGTTTCGTAGGTAATCACTCCGTGCCATCTCCAAGCCCAAGTACTCAGCTCGATGGTGACGGTCGCACACGGTCGAGTCCACCCAATAACGCCGGAGAACAAGATGCACTGTGTGGATTTACCACCAAACTTGGCGAGGGTGGAGTTGACTAAGGTGGTCAGCAACTTCGAGGACTTGGTTTTGAATGACCCCCTTGAAGAGGGATATGAAAAACTAGGAGCCTGCAAGGGTTTTTTGCTCAGGTGGCCGAAGGGCGCGATAAAGTTGATTGAGACCTCCAATCGTGCAACACCGTCGCCGAGCCATATCCACAGTCCATCACCAAGACCATCTCCTTTGGGTCTTTGCCCACCTCTATCGTATAGAGATCTGGAGATGGAGGGCGCCGATGAGGGCGCGGAGCATGGCCTGCCTCGTGACGAAGAGACACAATTATTTGTAGATACGCCGCCACCCCAGCATGACAAGCAAGCCCAGACGAAGTTCACTCCTAACACACTCATAAGCGCAGCCAAAGAAGCGATGGCCGGTCAGAGGGCCGTATCTCTGGAACCGCAGCGTACGAGGAAAAAAGAGGCGAAGAAGACACATGCCAGCATCGGTACTAACGATAGACAGGGTGAGGCGAGGTTGAAAAAATCCTTAACCTACCCAGCATCTTCCCAATCAAGACAGGGAGCAACGGGTCATCAATGGCGGGCCTATCATGTCCCGGGTCACCCCATGGTACCAAGGGATGAGTTCGACATCCTCCCAAACGAAATGAAGATTCTGCATGAGAACATTCGACAGGTGGAATTAGCACCTGATAAAAATAATGTCTCATATTACACGGTGAAGGTGCCAGAGGGTTTCCATTTCGTCGACCAGTATCCCGCGGACAAATTCTATCTAGAGTTTGCGGAGATCTTCGGCATGTTCAACCTTTATAGGCTCGAAGCATCCTTAGTCAGGCTATGGGCACTGTACCAAGCCAGAGAGACCAGACGCTTGAATCATCCCGATGTTGGAATAGCAGATCCGTATCACATGCATGAGAACAACGTTCGCTCCAAACAAGGTAGAGAGATTATGAAAGAATACCTCGTGAGTGCGCTGCTAGTGCATAAGGGCAAGGACTACCTACTCGTGCCCTACAATCCCATGTAAGTCCTTCTCTACTTTGTGCTTTCGTAAATTTTCTTTTTGCTTGTGCACCTAGCCAACTTTGTTAATATTGGTTTGTTCACATGTTTGCGCAGCGACCACTGGATCCTCTTACTACTACTGCCGAAGGAAAGCAAGGCTTATTACTTTGATTCCATGAAAAGGGAGAAGAAAAACTACACCCTACTCAAGCAAGTTCTGGATGATGCTCTCTTCGATTTTGCACACAAGGGAGGAACTGTGGCAAAAAGAAGTGGTCCTCCACGCTTCAAACACGTGACTGATTTCTGTTGCAGACAGCAGCCGGAGAATAGTGTGACGTGTGGCTAGTACGTCTGCTCCCACATGGATGACTTTGTACGGGCACGGAACACATTATACAAAGCTGAGGACTTAACGTAAGTGGAGTAGTAACCTCGAGCACAAGCCGTATGACTGGAAGCAAGAGTTTACACGCTACCAGAATGTGTTTGCGAATATCATCAACAAGGATGTCGTCTTGGATACCGGGCTTTTCTACGGTGGCAATGACCCACCGGAGGAACATGCGGCTCGCTCAGAGCAGCGAGCTCGCCAAATCCCGCCCTGGTTCGAAGACGCTGTCGCCTACATGCAGCTAGGCCCTAGAGGAGGGAAAAACACTGCATATGTATTGTGTTTCTGGTCATGTATTGCCAAACTTGTCTACTTTATATGCTTGTGGACATATTTACATCTTGTTACTTTCTATACTTGTTATTTTCGTAGTCGGTTTGAGACATCTACATATATATTGTGTTTGTGGTTTTAAGTTGCATGGATATATACTGTGATATATGTGTGGTGATCTGAATATGATATGAATTGAATTGCTGTGGAATTTGAATTATTAATTGCTGATTATACATATAAATACAATAATGGGCTGGGCCTGGTCCAAGTAACAGTGACGTGCGGCCCGGAGTGCTCGTCACTAGTGTTGGGCTCATCAGTGACGGGCGGCTCTGGGCGCACGTCACTAGTGAGGTTGTTATCAGTGACGAGCGACTAGGTGCGTCCGTCATTGGTAACCACTTATCAGTGGCGGGTTACCAGTGACGGGCCGACCGGCTCGTCATTAATGGGCATTTTAGGCCCGTCACTGATAAACTTTCCTGTAGTAGTGGCGAGCCACGGGAAGATCACGACGTGCATCCCGGACTCGGGCCAGGAGGAGTCGCCGCCGTCCATCGATCCATCCACGCGCCGGCCGCTTACGTACGTGCTGGAGCGTGGAGCTAGCTGAGCTATCAACCGGGCCGAGCTTTTCGTCGTCGTGCACTCTGGCGGCGAGAGTGGCGCGGGAGATGGCGTGACGACGTGTTGGCGTGTTGCTGGTCTGGCCGGCGATGTCCAAATGTTTGGGTTTGACTACAAATGTCGCGCCCTCCTCGAGTGTAAAGTACAGCAACTGCCACTTGCTTATTTTTATAGGGTGCATGGTGGGTAGCTGGATGGGGCGGGGCACTAATTAATCACTACTGCAGAATAGGCCACCAGTGACGGGTCTAAAATGCCCATTAGTGACGAGCGGGCAGGCCCGTCACTGGTGATCCGCCACTGGTAAGTGGTTACCAGTGACGGGCCACCCACTCGTCATTGGTAAGATATTTATCAGTGACGGGCGTGTATTAGAGCCCGTCACTGGTAAGATAATTACCAGTGACGTGCTATAGTTTGTGCCCGTCACTGGTAAGATATACAGCAGTGACGAGCTCTCCAGTCCGCACGTCATTGCTGTTATGAGCAGGCCCTATCACGGTGCTGCCGCGGCAGTAAAAACAACCATTTTCGCTGCCGCCGCAGCCATTTTCGCTGCCGCGGCAGGATCGCGTCAACTGTGGCACTCTCCAGCCCCTACGTACTCCAGGGGTCCTGGAGGGGGGTGTACCCCTTGGGTGTAGTGTAGGGAAGGAGGTGCGAAGGTGCTGCCGCGGCAGCAGAAACGGCCCTTTTTGCTGCCGCGGCAGCATGTTGCCTCTAGGAAATTTTGCACGGACGATGGTACCATTTGCCGGTGTAACTCCCGCACGCTGTGGACCTTCGGTCGTCGTTCTCCTAGGGCGTGCCGCTGTGGCCTAATAGCGCTTGCGGCGTTGCCTCGTTGCGTCGGCATCCTACGTGCCCGGTGCTTCCAAGGCCACCTCGCTCGCGCTCTCGGATGTCGCACACGATAAGTAGATCTGTCAAACCGACTACGAAAATAACAAGTGCCAATACGTAAATATGTCCACAAGCGTACAAAAGTAGACCAGTTCGGGAATACACGACCACAAACACAATACATATGCAATGTTTTTCCGTTTCGAAGGGCCTAACTTCACGCTTTTTTCCCTCCTCTAGGGCCTAGCTGCATGTGGGCGAATGCGTCGTCTTCGGTCGGGATTTGGTGAACTCGCTGCTCTGAGCGAGCGGCGTGTTCCTCCCTTGGGTCATTGCCGGCGTAGAAAAGCCCCGTATCCGAGACGACGTCCTTGTTGATGATATTCGCAAACGCATTCTGGAGGCGTGCAAACTCTTGCTTCCAGTCATATAGCTTGTGCTCGAGGTTATTACTCCACTTGCGTAAGTCGTCATGTTTGCGAAACGTGTTCCGCGCCCGTACAAAGTCATCCATGTGGCAGCAGACGTAGTAGCCACACGTCACACTATTCTCCGGCTGCTGTCTGCAACAGAAATCAGTCACGTGTTTGAAGCGTGGACCACCACTTCTTTTTACCATAGTTCCTCCTCCTCCCTTGTGTTTATAGTCGAAGAGAGCATCATCCAGAACTTTCTTGAGCAGGGTGTAGTCTTTCTTCACCCTCTTCATGGAATCATAGTAATAAGCCTTGCTTTCCTTCGGCACTAGCACTAAGAGGATCCAGTGGTCGCTGCGCACACATGTGAACAAACCAATATTAACCCACGAAGTTGGCTAGGTGCACAAGCAAAAGAGAAATTTACGAAAGCACAAAGTAGAGAAGGACTTACAAGGGATTGTAGGGCACGCGTAGGTATTCCGTGCCCTTATGCGCTATCATCGCACTCACGAGGTATTCTTTCGTAATCTCTCTACCAGCTTGGGAGCAAACGTTGTTCTCGTGCATGTGATACGGATCTGCTATTGCAACATCGAGAATCTTCAGGCGTCTGATCTCTCTGGTTAGGTGAAGCGCCCATAGCCTGACGAAGGATGCTTCGAGCCGATAAAGGTTGAACATGCCGAAGATCTCCGCAAAGTCCAGATAGAACTTGTCCGCGGGATACTGCTCGACGAAATGGAAACCCTCTGGCACCTTCACCGTGTAATACGAGACATTAGTATCATCGGGTCTTAATTCCAGGTCTCGAATGTTCTCATGCAGAATCTTCATTTCGTTCGGGAGGACGTCGAACTCATCGTTTGGTACCATGGGGTGACCCGGGACGTGATAGGCCCGCCATTGACGACCCGTTGCTCGCTGTCCTGATTGGGAAGATGCTGCGTAGGTTAAGGATTTCTTCAACCTCGCCTCACCCTGTCTATCGTAAGTACCGGTGCTAGCAGGTGTCTTCTTCGCCCCTTTTTTGCTCGTACGCTGGGTATCGAGAGATACGGCCCTCTGACCAGCCATCGCTTCTTTGATTGCGCCCACGAGTACTTTAGGAGTCAACTTCTTCTGGGCTTGCTCGTCATGCTTGGGTGGCGGCGTATCTACAAATTCTCGTGCCTCTTCGTCACGAGGCATGCCATGCTCCGCGCCCTCCTCGGCATCCTCCATCTCCAGATCCCTGTAGGATAGAGGTGCGCAAATACCCAAAGGAGATGGTCTTGCTGATGGACTGTGGGTGTGGCTCGGCGAAGGTGCTGGACGATTGGAGGTCTCAATCAACTTTATCGCGTCCTTCGGCCACCTAAGAAAAAACCCCTTGCAACCTCGTAGCTTTTCGTATCCCTCTTCAGGGGGGTCATTCAAAACCAAGTCCTCAAAGGTGCCGACCACCTTAGTCAACTCCACCCTCACCATGTTTGGTGGTAAATCCACACAGTGCATCCTGTTTTCCGGCGTTATTGGGTGGACTCGACCGTACGCGACTGTCACCATCGAGCCGAGCACTTGGGTCTGGAGATGGCACGGAGTTATCACCTGCGGAACATATGTACGGGTCATCGATGTTAGAGTCCAAACAACGAAATCTGTACGACACCGTTATGATTTGTTGAGCCGATGACGCTTACCGTTAGGCCGTCGATTGAATTTGGCGACCCGGGGCCAATGCCCGAGATAGAGGGGCTACTACTCCTTGCAGCAGTGAAGGGCGGCGGCTGCGTATCCGGATTATAGGGCAGTGGCTGCGTACAAGGATGCGTGGGTGGACGCTGTAGCTGCTCATATAGAGGCCCTAATAGACGTTTCACCGCCGCCTCCACTCGCACATCGAATTCTTTATCTTGCTTCGCTTTCCTCCTCTCGCGGGCAGCCTCGCGGGTTTGGGGACAGTAATCAGCCCATCGAGCCCCATACCCGACGTCCATCACGCGGCCACGAGTCTCCGGCTTCCCGAGAGCCTTGTTGATAGGGTCTTGCCACCTGTCGCTATCGACAGAGTCCTGTGAGCTCTGAGGTTGCTGGCTCAGCTTTTTCTACAAGCAACATGAACCGTTCAGAAACTTAATCTTTAGGAAATTAATCTACGTAGGACAAATAAAGTAAAATGGGTTCAGAGGTTACCAGTTCTTCGTGCACGTCCTTCATTTTCTCGTGCGTGAAGATCGGTTCCCCCGTCACAGGGTCAAATTTTGCGCGGGCCCTCACAAAATCCTTTCCGCGCCCTTCCTGGATGTCCGAGAAAGGGGGTTCTTTCCCGGCCGCAATCAACCTTGCATCCTCCTTGTCCCATTTAGGCCTCTTCCCTTGGTAACCACGGCTGCCGAGTCTGTGGTCACCCACGATCTTCCTCCGCATGTCCTTCCCCCAATCACTCTTCCTCCTGAATTCATCACCGGAGCGAGTTTGAATGAACTCGGTCCAGTCCGCCTCATCTATCGTAGGCCATTTCGGCTTTATCACGGTCTCAAAATCTTGATCCTTCATTTTATTGGCATGGTATCGCCAGGTATTCAAGGATTTGGACATCATGCTCAGGGCTTTCGTTGCGACTCTATTTTTGTCGGCCTCCGGGACGGAGTACCTGCTGAATAGCCTATCCAGGAGGAGAGTTTAAAGATGCTCAGTTTCTCTCGTCCTTATGTCGGGGGTTGTTATCTTCACGGTTTCACGCAGGATGCAGCCTACGGCGTTTGAGTACCCCTGTGCAGCTTTTACAGGACTGGCTGGTTTACCCAGATCGTCCACTCGAGTGATTACGAAGGTGTCCGTACTCAACTTGTTAGGTCTCCTAGGCGCGAGCCGCCTTTTCGCTTGGCTGGTGGAGCCCCGTCCGCCTGTTCTTCTTCAATACTGGTCTCGTATTCACGGCCGGTCCCTTCGTCACGATCGGTCGCGTCTTCAGCACCGCCGGACTCTTCGTGGGACGAATCGTACTCGTTGTTATCCCCGGCAGCAGGGTCGTCGACGATGGCGGCCCCCTGAGATATTTGTTCGAGGGCCAGGTCCCGGGGAGCTTCCGCAGGCCCCTCGATATCTCGGGACGATGCCGGGACATCCGTTGGTGTCCGCGATGAAGAGGGGGTACTTCCAGCCATTTTTGAACGTACTAGAAACTTATTGAACACAAAAAATAGAAACTACACTTATGAAAGCTTTCATGATAGTAACAACAATATGAAAAGGTTTGCTTATGTATTTCTAATATCCATTCATTATAGCAAACAAGGGTGCGAATTAAAATTTTCTTTGCAATTGAGATTATGAAATCTTCTTAAACAAAAGCATATAACTGAGCATGACAATGAACAACAATGACACGAATATACCGTGCATACAATGAAAATTGAAAATTTCGGCATGACCTTTGCTAAAAATATGCAAAATTGAGTATCGAACGTTGAGAAAATGTTAACGAAGCAACATTTCGTCTAAATGTTGAACTCAGTTTCCCTGAAAAAATAAACAAAGCAACGAATGTTGCCTCGGCTCGACGGCCGGTACCACAAGCATATCTCACATTCACATATATCTTCAATAGATTTATCATGTTCATTAGCAATCAAATATAAATCCCAAAACTGAACAGCTAGGGGGGGAGTTCGAAACCACAGATCTTCCCAAAACCTGACTTCACACTTATCCAACTTCTTCCACAACAGGATGAAGCAGTCTATACATCATCTGTTGCTACCATGGAACAATAAATCAACCCTAAAAGACCCAATAAATCATACAGTAGCAGCAGCAACATATATGTGACAAAAATATTATCATCCCCCTTTTTAAATTATCTCATTTCTCATTATCTCATTAATCAAGCATCATCCACCAACAACAATAATGGACGTTAGATTTCTTTTTCCACATCAAGTTTCAATATTATGATAGAGCTAGCATGAAAGAACTAAACTTGAACACATCAGAGCCTAAAGTAGCCTAATGTCGCAGAAATGATTCAGACTTCACAGATGACAGCATTATTATTACAAATTTCGCCTAGTTTCACCAGTCACCACTAACTCCGCACGACAGACCATCTGGACTTGAATTCATCAAAACCAAGATTGGCCTAATGTCGCAGAAATTATTCAAATTATACAGATGGACAGCACGAGCCAAGTTTCTTCAAAATTCACCTAGCTCGACCTATAACCACACATCCCACGACAGACCATGCGAATCCTAAAGCATGGCACGGACTGGATCAAACTGAAACATGGCACCATCTGCGATTCGAGAGTATACTAGCAAGGAATGCTTTAGTCAGCAGTAGAGTGATTAAGGGAAGAATGGGAGCTTACGGAGGATGGATGAAGCCGACAACCGCTCCGGTGAGGCAGCCGAAGAGGGAGGCAAGGCCGCCGGCGAGGGAGGCGAGGCAGCCGGCGAGGGAGGCGACCAGCAGCGGCGGGGAGGCGGGGAGGAATGCCGACGAGGGAGGCGAGGCACCCGGCGAGGGAGGCGACCAGCGGCGGCGGGGAGGCGGCCGGGGAGGAATGCCCGCGAGGGGAGCGTCCGGCGGCCGACGAGGAGGCGGGGAGGCGAGCAGCGGCGGAGGGGAGGCGGGGCGATCGAACTAGGGCTAGGCTGGCGCGCGGGATTTGGGGAATTTTTCCCCAAGTCCCGCGCGGGCGGTATATAAGAACAACTTAGCAGTGACGTGCGCGCTTCAGTACTCGTCACTGGTATATGTTACCAGTGACGTGCCCTCCTCAGTGCCCGTCACTGATAAATAATTTACCAGTGACGTGCCCTCCTAAGTGCCCGTCACTGATAAATAATTTACCAGTGACGTTCTATATTAGTTGCTCGTCACTAATAAGTTATCTAGGGTTTTCACTTTTAGTGGTTTTTGATATGTTTACTAATCTGGACTATCTCATGTGTTGCATATAACTTGAGCACTGGTTGAGACATAAAGAAAAGAATCATTCACATGAAGAAAAGAATCATTCACATAAAGAAAAATTCAAATATTTAGTTGGAAAAATTCAAGCCCTTACTTGCATGTTATTTGTTTATCATTTTTTAAAAAATTTAAATGTAGACTACAAAATATGAAATTTGGCATGGTGTCATGATATGACCTCAAGAGGTTGTGTTTAAAATTTTCAAACAATTTCACAAAAGTGGGCTATACTTACAATCATGCGTACAACGTTTTCTCAATAGTAGCAGAGACTTAACTTACATCATTAATTAAGTGCAAATACAAAAGAGATACACGTTGACTTAATTAATAGTAGCACATACAATTATACGGGTCATTTTCTCTGATGTAGCACATACTTAAGTTACATCATTAATTAACTTAACTTATGACATTCTTTGACAATCTTCCCACTCTTCGACACTCTTCTCAACGGTAGTCTTGCTCTTCTTCCTGATATAGGTTAGCCCCTCGGAGTGACTTTGTCTTTTGAAGGGACGCACGGCGGGACATGTGGTTCTGCTCCTTCTGCTGGGCCGTGGCTGAATGTTACCACCGTCATTGTCTTCCTCCGTATCCGGGTCGTCAAATTGGTCATAGTCCTCTTCGTCAACGACACCTTCGATTCCAACGATACTCCTTTTGCCCCTCCTCATGACATGACGGCTTGGCCTCGTCGGGTCGGTTATGTAGAAGCATTGGGCCACTTGTTTAGCTAATACCCACGGCTCATTTTTGGCACTGATCGCTTTCACATTTACTGTCTCAATAGGAACTGCTTTCGGTATGACCATGGTAGTGAAATAGTCTTCCGTTTCGACATTCTTCGCCCATCTTACCCGGAAACATGGGGATCTTCGACACGGTGTAGTCAAGTTCTCAAATCTCTTCGAGCCTACCGTAGTATCTGTCCTTTTTCTTACCGGTTAGGGCCTCCATCGTCACCCCAGAGTTCTGGTACACACTCTTCTGGTCTTGTGCCTCTGTATAGAATGTGTATCCGTTGATATCGTATGCTTGGTATGTCCCGACATTCATCAGGGGTCCCTGTGCCACGTGGAACACCGTCCGTGCTACCTCATCATTTTTTGAGAAGCTATGTTCGTCAAAGTAGTTTTTTAGCCACTTGGCGAACATAGCGTTGTGCTCTTTCATGAAAGCCGCTTTGGTCTTTCTTGTGTCGTGCTTTGTTTTTAATATTGCCATGTGCTGAATAACATAAGGCCAGACCACTGACAGGTGTTGTAACACTACTGTGTGCGCTCTGACGTAATCGTCTGATCGGTTCGGTACGTCACTGTGCACATGTAAATCTTTCTTTCCGCGTCGGTGACCTACGCCGTCGAGCCTGCCAATGTGCCGATTAACAGGCACGCCTATCGGTTTGTCGACTTTCATGTAATCCGTGCAGAACTCGACGCTCTCCTCGGTGAGAAAGCCCTGGACGATGCTCCCATCCGGATGAGACCTGTTACGAACATATCGCTTGACAACCCCATTGAACCTTTCGAACGGGTACATGTTGTGTAGGAATACGGGACCTAGGTCGATGATCTCCGGGATGATATGGATCATGAGATGAACCATGACGTCGAAGAATGCGGGCGGAAAGTACATCTCAAGCTCGCATAGTATGACAATGATCTCCGCCTGCAGTCGCCGGCAACGCTTCTTAGTGATGGACTTCTGAGAGATAATGTCGAAAAAGTTACAGAGGTCAAGCAGTGTCTTGCGGATCCATGGCTCCATTAGCCTCTAATTGCAACCGGAAGTATCTGCGTGATCATCACGTGACAGTCATGAGACTTCATACCGATTAGTTTGTGGTTCTGCATGTCTAGAAATCTCTGTATGTATCCCGAGTAGCCGGAAGTTACTTTGACACCTTTGAGGCATTTGAAGATTTTATCAAGCTCGTCTGTACTTAGAGTGTAGCAAGCGGCGGGACAGTCCGTCTTGATTTTCGTAACATTCCTGCCCAACTTGGTCTTCTCCTCCTTGGCCCACAGCTCTCGTCTTATCCCCACTTCCTCGTAGTCAGCTCGTGCCTTCGGCCCATCCTTTGTCTGTCTGCCATGTGGAGCAAGAGACCGAACACACTCTCACAGACATTTTTCTCAATATGCATGACATCCATGCAGTGACGCGTCTCGAGAAAAGGCCAGTAAGGCAAGTCCCAGAATACAGATTTCGTTTTCCATACGCCTCCCAGCGGCTTTACCTTCTTCTGCTTCTTTCCCGCCCTAGGGCACTCGCCCAAGAGTTCAGCATCTTATATATTTCTTCCCCACTCCTCTTACGTGGTGGTCCTCGGGTCTCAATCGTATTGTCAAACTTTTCTTTATCTTGTCTCCACGGGTCGTCCTGTTGAAGCCATCTTCGGTGGCCCATGTACACAATTTTGTGAGAGCCCGGTAGGTGACGACTTGTTGTATCTTCCATGCACTTAACACATCCTTGGTATCCGTGGCAAACCTGGCCAGATTGATATCCATAAGCGGGATAGTCTTGCACCGTTGTGATCATCATAGCTCTCATATTGAAGTAGTCTCCTTCGTGAGCGTCCCAGACCCGGACCCCTGGTTCAGCCCAGAGTGTATCTAGCTCCTCCTTCAGTAGTTGGTGATACACGTTCAGATCGTTCCCTAGTTGCTGTGGCCCTTGAATTAGCATAGACAGGTGTAGGTACTTCCGCTTCATGCAGAGCCACGGAGGGAGGTTGTACATCCATACGACCACGGGCCAAGTGCTGTGCCTGCTGCTCATTTTTCCAAAAGGATTGAATCCGTCTGTACTCATTCCAATTCTGATATTCCTCGGCTCTCCTCCGAATTCGGGGTATTGGTCGTCGATTGCTTTCCACTGGCAACCATCCGCAGGGTGTCTCAGCATGGCGTCATCTTTCGTTGGCCTCTCGTCATGCCAACGCATGAGCTTTGCCTCCTTCTTGTTTGCGAATAGACGCTTCAAACGGGGAATGAGTGCAAGGTACCATACAACCTTTGCAGGAGCACCGCGCTTCACTCCGTTGTCACCATCTGTTTGGTAGTTCTTTCCACGCTTGAATCGGGATGCTTTGCACTCGGGACAGTTGGTTAGCTCCGCATACTCGTTGCGATAAATGATGCAGTCATTCGGACACGCGTGGTATCTCGTCACCTCCATTTCAAGAGGGCACACGACCTTCTTGGCCTCATCGCAACCGCGAGGCAACACGTTCCCCTCCGGCAGAACTTTTGCGAGATACTCTAATGTCTCATCGAGGCTTGTGTCCGTGCTGTTGTGGAGTGCCTTCAGTCTTAGAAGTTCGAGCGTGACTGAGAGGCGGGTGTGCTCGGGATTGCAACCAGGATACAAGGGAGTTTTCGAGTCTTTCACCAGTGTCTCCAACTTGGCAGCCTCTTTACGAGCCGCACTATCGTTATTCGTCTCTTTCACAACATGCTCTTGCACATGACGGTCCTGGACCATTCCGGCCAAATTGTCCCCCGTGCTTCGTGTATCCGCTTCGGCCTCTTCATGTCCTCCGCATCTTTATAATCCAACCTTTCTGCTTCCGGCTCCCCATGTCCTGCTTCTTCATCTAACCCTTCGTCGTCGGCAACAACCTCATCCTCCTCACCGTGACTTGTCCACCGTGTATAACCTGCCATGAAACCCCATCGCACCAGGTGCATGTGCAAAAAACCAGATTTCCTTTCGTACATCTTCAAGTTTTTGCAATCACGACACGGACAGCATATCTTTGTGCCACCCTTTCACACCATATCTCGCTCGGCGAAATCAAAGAACTCATTCAAAGATGTATAGAAACTCTGTGTGTTCCGATCGCCGTCATACATCCAACTTCAATCCATCGGTCGTTCGATCCCTAAGATATACGAAAATTAATTAGTACCAACCCGTAGAAAAGGTTGACAAAGCAACATTTTGACTAAACGTTGACAACTCAAGTGTTCACAAAGAGCAACACGAACGTTGCCTCGGCTCGATGGCCGGTACCACAAGCAATATATGAACAAATTTGTCAAGACGGTCACACGAGGAAGAGGGAGAACTTCCGGCCATTTTCGGACTAAATGGAATTAAACTTGTTAAACAAAAATTAACGGAAACAACACTTATGAAAGCTTTCATGAGAGGCTAAAAAAAATAATGGAAACAACACTTATGAAACCTTTCATGAGAGGCTAAAAAAATTAATAAAAGTTTTCTTTGCAATTGAGATTTTGAAATATTACATAAAAACATTTCAAAATTTGACAGGTTATTGAAATAAATTATTGAAAATTCAAAATTTCGGCATGACCTTTGCTAAAATTATGCAAAAATTGAGTATCGAACGTTGACAAAATGTTGACGAAGCAACATTTCGCCAAAACGTTGAACTCAGTTTCCCTGAAAAAATAAACAAAGCAACGAATGTTGCCTCGGCTCGACGGCCGGTACCACAAGCATATCTCACATTCACATATATGAAATACATTTCATGCACATCTCACATCACCACAGATCCACCGAATCAAAGTATCATTTGCTTGTCATATATAATTACACATATATATATGATGCTGCCTCAGTGCATAAGAAACATAATTACACATATGTGATTCTGCCTCAGTGCATAAGAAATATAATTACTCATATATCAATTGAAGCAATGTACAGATCGAATTCATCTCACTGATCATAATAAACTAAGGTGAGATCTTGCATATATGGTTCATTACAACATTGATTCTTCCTGAAAACTAGAGAGCTAAACTGATACATATATACATCTGTTCTTCAGTTTGCTAAACTGAACTAAACTGAACTAAACATCTGTTCTTCAGTTTGCTAAACTGATACATATATACATGTATGTGGAACCCATTCTAATGGCTAAGCTCACCATTCAACATCATATGGTAGGATCAGGAGGCATAAGTATACAAACATATTTCATATAGCAAGGCATACGAGTAACAAATGATCACTGATCAATTTAGGGGAAGACAACAACAGTTCCTTTAACATCCTTTAACATATACATCTATAAGTGACACTCTAGCTAGATGGCTCAAACAAAATCAAAAGAGATATATGCTCTTATCAGTTTTAAACACATGGAAGCATGCACTAAGGTGAGATCAGCTAAGCTATGGAGGGAAAGGTTTGGGGGGGCTGCAATTGAAGCAAATTTGGGGGAGCAAGCTAGAGGTGATGATGATCATGATGATCTAGCTAGATTAGGAGGGAGAGAGAGATGGCAAGGGAGCTAGGGGAGGTGGGGGAAGGATTTTGGAGGGCAGGCATTTACCAGGGGCGTGTACGGCGGCGGCGGACGTGCAGGCGATCGGCGAGCTCGCTGCTGGCCAGTGGAGCTACGACTGGCCAGCAGCGAGCTCGCTGAAGCGTTTTATAGGGCAGGTTACCAGTGACGGGCACATATACAGACCCGCCACTGGTAAACAACTTACCAGTGACGAGCCGAACGTGAGCCCGCCACTGGTATGCAGGCCAGGAGCAAGTTTGGCGGGAAATAGTATCGGTGACGGGCTCTCTGACGCGCACGTCACTGGAGTATAATATATCAGTGACGAGCTCCTACGTGCGCCCGCCACTAGTAATTGCTACGTTAGCAGTGACGGGCAGTAGGAGGTGCTCGTCACTGGTAATTATTTACCAGTGACACGTGACAATTGACGCCCGCCACTGGTAAATTTTCGGTTTAGCAGTGACGTGTTTTTTTAGTGCTCGTCACTGCTAAGATGGCTTCTATAGCTGTTTCTGTAGTAGTGAATGTGTGTGTGTAAGAGTGCCTGTTATTTTCGCGAGTTAGTAGAATAACCTTAAACAAGAGCGTACCAATCGTCGAACAGGAACAAGAATCATACCATGCCGTCGGGATGGCAGATAGAATAACGCCCGTAATCAAATCGAATCGCCATAAGAGAAGCTGGCGAAGATCGCTTGAGGTTGCCTCCTGATGTATTGAATAACTAGCAAATTGATTTACGGTGTGTTTAGAAGAGCTTTACTTTATCTTGACTCTATTTCACGTCTAAACTCTACTCTATCTATGAAATATAAAGTTATAAAAAGAAAATATTTATTTTTAAATCGACTGAAAAATTGTTATTTCTAAGTTAATGATGTTGAACGTTGATTTTTTATCTAACGGTTATTTAGGTAGCTACACATTTTAGAAATTCTATATAACTTTAGGTTTAAAGATATATAATCAATCAGTTACATATTTCTAGACCTAAAGTTACACAATTTTGATTATTTGAATAGTTACATATTTTAAAAATTGTACAAACCTTCTTTCTCAAATTTCAGCAAAATATCGGTGGAGCTTCAAATGTCTATTCTTACAATTTTCTGTGTTTTGATTTTCACTTCATGCATTTTTCTACCTTTTTCTATATTTTTCTAGAAGCGTACTTTCCTAGGCCTGAGATTTAAGTAGTTCACTGTCCTGGACCAAATCAAGGAAGTCGCCGTTCTCAAAATGTAAAAAATCAAGGCAGTCGCCTAGTCTGATTCGTTCGCTTCTCTCCAAAAGGAAACGTCATCTCGGGCGTCATGCCAGCTGCTGCATTTGAAATAGGGTAATCCGACGTTGTAATCAAGCAACACCAAGCAGAAGCGGCCGGCTGCTGCATTTGAAATAGGGTAATCCGACGTTGTAATCAAGCAACACCAAGCAGAAGCGGCCGGTTTTTCCTGTGCATTCCGCACCTGCACGCCCGCGAGTTAAGCTCCTCGGCCGCGCGTGCCCTGTCGCCATGGATGCCGGCTCCTCCTCCTTGCCCCAGCTGCACGTCGTGATCTGCCCGTGGCTCGCCTTCGGCCACCTGCTCCCCTGTCTCGACATCGCCGAGCGCCTGGCGTCGCGAGGCCACCGCGTGTCGTTCGTCTCCACGCCGCGCAACATCGCGCGCCTTCCGCCGGTCCGCCCCGCCGTGGCGCCGCTCGTCGACTTCGTGGCGCTGCAGCTCCCGCTCGTGGACGGGCTCCCCGACGGCGCCGAGTCCACCAACGACGTCCCCTACGAGAAGTTTGAGCTCCACCGGAAGGCCTTCGACGGCCTCGCCGCGCCCTTCTCGGAGTTCTTGGGCGCCGCATGCGCCGAGAGGGGCAAGAAGAGGCCCGACTGGCTCATCGTCGACGTCTTCCACCACTGGGGCGCCGCTGCCGCCATCGAACACAAGGTTCCATGAAATCTAGCGCTTGATTACTTCCGTCCATGTCGGTTTGTTTCTCACAGGATCAGTGTGTACTCACCATGTATACCACTCCACTAGGTTCCATGTGCGATGCTTCTCCTGGGCGCTGCAAGTTTTGTCGCCGCCTGGGCTGAGCGCGCCGAGTCCGGACAGGGGCGACCGGCAGCAGCGCCAAGTTTCGAGATGGAGAGGAGAAAATTGATCACTACCGAACGCGCGTCGGGGATGTCAGTCGCCGAGCGCGTCTCGTTGACACTCGAGGGGTGCAATCTCGTGGCCGTGCGGAGCTGCCAGGAGTGGGAGCCTGAGGCCTTCCCTCACTTGGCGACGCTCCGCGGCAAGCCGGTTGTCCCCTTCGGCCTCCTGCCGCCGTCACCCGACGGAGGACGCGGTGTCAGCAAGGACGGGAGGGAGGACGCCACCGTGCGCTGGCTCGACGCGCAGCCGGCGGGGTCGGTTGTGTACGTGGCGCTGGGGACCGAGGTGCCGCTGCGCGCGGAGCAGGTGCACGAACTGGCCTCGGGCTGGAGCTCGCCGGGACGCGCTTCCTCTGGGCTCTGCGGAAGCCCAGCGGCGTCCTTGACGTGGACATCCTCCCTCCGGGCTTCGGGGAGCGCGTGCGCGGCCGTGGGTTCGTGACGACGGGGTGGGTTCCCCAGATCAGCGTGCTGGCGCACGGCGCCGTGGGCGCGTTCCTGACGCACTGTGGGTGGAACTCGACCATCGAGGGGCTCCTGTTCGGGCATCCGCTGATCATGCTGCCCATCATGGCCGACCAAGGCCCGAACGCGCGGCTGATGGAGGGGAGGAAGGTTGGAGTGCAGGTGCCGAGAAACGAAAAACGATGGATCGTTCGACCGCGAAGGCGTCGCGACGGCGGTTCGGGCTGTCGCGGTGGAGGAAGGCAGGAAGGTGTTCATAGCCAACGCCAGGAAGCTGCAAGAGATCGTCGCGGACAGCGAGTGCCATGAGAGGTACATCGACAATTTTATTCAGCAGCTGAGATCTTACAAGGAGTGAAGCATTTTTGAGGTACCTGCTGATCTAGAGCAGTGGAAGAAGTCTTGAGTAATACAATATGTTACAACCAGTTTGGTTTTGAAATCCTGCATACTTTGTTTTTTGCCGAAAACTTTTCCAAAGTGATTATAAGTTCGTGACAGCCTGAAGACATCTTTTCTCCAGAAGCCTTAGTACGACAGGCACATTATAGATTGTCCAGCGATGAGATTAATAGGCAGTCTTCGTGTCATTAGTATTGGATCCGATTTGTCTATGGGAAGAATATGCGTGCGTGTGTGTGTGGGGAACATGGACTAGTAGTATCCTCTGTGAGTGCTCTTCATTGTTGTATGGCTATCTGCAAGTCTTGTCGGCACCGATGAATCTCAGATCGTGGGGTTTCTTTCGTCAACACCGCTAACTGTACCTACTCCGTATAGTTTATCTCAGATCATGCTTTACTTCTAGCGTGCCTATCGACTTAAAGATTGTTCCACCCTCCCTCATAATCCATGTTGATTTGAAATCACGTAAGACGATCTTTCAACACGTGTGCTCATAATTTACCGCGGTGCACGTGTATCCTTGGCATTGCATAAGCTATGGCTACGTGATAACTGATTTCTTTTGCACGTGATATGCCACGTCTTATTTACTTTCTACTAATTTGTGACGACGTTGTAATAAATTTGAGATTATGTGTATCTGATTAATAACGTAAAAATTAAGAAGATATCTTGAAAAGTCAGGATAGTTAAAAAAGTGTGACACACTATAATTATAATAATAAAAAAATTATCGTATATCTTGAAAAGTTAAAATTGCCTGACTTGAATTTGACAGTGTGTCGTGAACTCATAATGAAGCAAACATACACCGTTGTCCATAGCCGTAGTTTGCACATCCCAAAACTAAGCCGTGCACATTGACAAAGGGGAGGAACTAATTTGTGAACAACCACACGGTTGATTCAACAGCCATTAGAACCACTAGGCTCCCGCACATTGCTGTCTACAATGCAACCAGCCCAAGCACTCTTCCTCCATGGCTCCTCCCCCCTCCCCAACTCCCGCCTCTAGATTCATCTAAAAAAGTGAAAAAACATAAACTTCCCACCAAGAAATCAAGGTTTCAAATCAAACACCACAAACCTTCTACCTCGTGTTCGTCCATACTTTGACACAAAAAAAACACAACTTCCAACTAAATGATCCAAAACTTTCAACCTTAACACTGCTATCTTCTGACCCAAATCGTTCTAAAAGATTAGAAATACAAAAGCTTTCCACTAGTTGATCCACATGTCCCTATTAGTTGGGCCGGGGCTTTAAAAAAAAGAATCAAATCAAAGATAAAAATCGATCTCATAACTGAGCTTCCAACCCCACATAAACCAATTTTAGTATTCATCCTTCACAAACTTCCAAAAGGCTCCGAGAAATTATGGAGAAAATCGAAGGGAAAAGCCAAAAATAAAAAAACCCTAGATCTAGCCTTCCCTCGCGGTGGTGGCGCCTATACAAGGCCATGACGATGACAAGCAGCTATCACGGCGCCAAGTGTCACCGACGACCCCCTCGAAGCATGAGTGGAGGGAGGGGGGCGAGGTGGATGCGGTAGCACAAAAGGCGTTGGTTGGCTGGAGGAGAGAATGACAGTGGCCACTCGCTGCTTGGAGGGGAAAGCCACAGTGGCAGCTCGCCTCTTGGAGCATAGGAGAGACACGGGGAGGAAGTGATGATGAAGGCAGAGTGCATGGACTAGACGAGAAAGAAAAGCTAGAGGATGGGGAAAGGGATAAGGAGGCTAGTGGGCCCCTCGCGCTTTGATAAAGAATGTAGGGAAAGAGCATGTTGGGATGCACCGTTGCTAGGGTCACCTGTAGTACGACATGCACAAGCTAAATTGATGCACTACTTTTGTCAGCCATCAAGTTAGAAAAAATATTTGACACAATTAGGTCCCTCTATTTAAAAGTTACTAGTAAGTGTGCATGTGTAATACACATGTTTCGCATTATTTCTACCAGGAACATGTGATAGTATTAGACAGATGAGATGTTATAAAAAAATAATTATCACATCTCAATTGAGGACTAAATTTGTAATATGGGAGGGGTTTAAAATTTTGAAACACATAATTGAGATAGATAATTAGTAGAGGAAATATTAGAGGGTGAGGTTTCAATTAAAATTCTAGTCTTAAGGTTAAAGATTATAAATATTATGAATGGCTAAAAATGTTTAGATTAAAATATTATGAACGGCTAAATTTTTTAGATTAAAATCTAACTCATAATTTTATGTTGGTGCATATGTTTCTTGTAACTCATTTCCAACCCATACAATGATAAATACTCCTATGTTTCCTTACTGCAATCAAAATGTGTACAATTAATGCCTTAAAAATGAAAAAGACATATATGATCGATTTGTTATGCTATCCAGAGTCATTTCACAAAGAATAATCCATAATCGATTTTACAAAACTGTGTTCATTCAAACTGAATAATTATATTAAAGTTTACATGGATTGTAGCTTTATTTTGGAAAAATGTATATGCACATTAAAGATGTTGCCGCACCACCATACTATGTAAACAACAGGTAGGTCCAATTGTTTTAAGGGAAATAAATTCTTGCATTGATTTATAAAATCTAAAAATTCTTACATTAATAAAGAAATAAATAGATATTGGACACTAGTTTTAGAAACAAGAATACATCTATACCGTTTATTTTGGTGAGAACATATTATAATGTTGTATATTAATTTTAGAAAAAATAAAATATTTACATGCTTATTTTGGTGAGCTCATAATATAATAGCGTATATTAGCAGACAATATTTTCAAATTTCCATGCAATAATAACAAATATTACATCCAAATTGCACAAGTCACCCGCTAGTTGCAAGCCAAACAAGCCCCATATCTTCGGAGTGAGGATTTTTGGCTCACGGGCACATTTGAGCCTAGGACCAAACTTTTTCAAGACAATGACTAATACCGATCAAGGAGTTGATCATTGCTAGAGGATCATTATTACATTACATGGTGCAATGAACGTGGTCGAAAGAGGACATCGCGAAGGATGCAAGGTATAGGGCCCACATGCTGCTGCCATGCTACAGTCGGCATAGGAAACCATGATTTATAACAATGATAGGGTTTATGAGCAGATATGCACAGTGAGGTCTACCGATCAGCATGCCACTAATTGATACGTGGGACCCATAAGGGGTGAGAATGGAACTGTGTTCCAGATGTAGGTGGTCGACATAAACTCAGGATTTGGGTCTTACCGGTCGAGACGACATCATAGGATAGCATGTACTTGGGTTAGATAGGTTATGGATAGTACGGCCCACATGCTAACATAGTAAAGTTGACCGATAAATGGAGGAAGATGTTAAGGTTACAGTAACTTATGACGTTATTGTGGCAAAGGTACAGAAAGAGGGTTATGTCACGAGATAAAGGAAAATCATGAACTTGAGTGGTGATGAGTTCTTGGAAGAGGGATATGTTTGAAGGTTACAGTGGAAACCTTGCGGAGGCAGCTATAGAGGCTGCCATGGCATGGCACGGCACGATAAGATAAACGACATATCACGGCAGAACAACTCCTATCGCAGTAGGACATGAAAAAGAGCAACAGAGGCCATGGATGGACATGCGATCATGGAATGAAGTCCAGAGAGTGAGGAGCAAGGCTACGACAAAGCTACGATCATTGTCGGGTCAACTATAGTTGTTGCAGTCACAGGATAGATGCCATCATGGCGGAGGCGAGTGCCGTCGTGATAGACTTAGATGTTGGCATGGCAACTAGAAGGGAACATGTCCTGGCAAGGCACATGGGCACGGGATGAAGTCTAGGAAGTGAAAACGGAGGTCCTACGATTTTGATTGATAGGAGGAATCGGCAAATGACCCGCTTATAATATCGATGGCCAGACGATATATATATTTAGGGTTAATGGGTCTATGCCAAATTTGTGTCATCAAACATGTGACGCATATCATGCATATAGTTCTTGCAATTAATGATCCGGTGGTCATGCAGATGGATTGGGTTCGAAGATCAAGGTCAAAGTATCGATAACGAGTACTAACGGTTGTGCCTGACAAAGTCAATATAATAACTTGATCATCAAGCATGACATGGTTACATTCACTGGTAGAATGAACATATGGCTGTGAAACGCATCGATGATGATGATACTATCGTTGGCGACATAAACGGAATTGTCAATGACCGACGGAGATGGTTGATCTTTGCATCAGGACACAACGAGAAGATGGTTCTAGGTTCCAGCAATGGCATGTGACCATGGTAACCATCAAATGGAGGGGCACCAGTGATATCTACCGTAGCTAGATGCCCTTTGTTTGAACAAAACAAAGACAAACATAAGGGCTTTCAACTGGTTGCTGTCGAGAGAGAAGGGAGAAATAGCGCTACTTCGTCGTACAAAGAAAATAGAGCGAGAGAAGAACAGAGAAGCTACACCTTCTCTACTGTACAGAGATGAAAAAATAGGATGAACAAAGGAGGTGGCGGCGACATAGGGGCATCGGGCTCAACGGCGATGAAGGGAGGATTTGGCCGGGTGTTTGTAAAAAGGAACTACATGACCTCAACAGAGTTGATTGCAGCCTTGGTTGGGATTGAGGAGCACCATATAATGGCCGGAGGCTAGCCTAGTGGTGGCGGCTCAACTTGACCAGAGAGCTAGGGCCTCAGCAGCACAAAATTTATCGAGGGGAAAACCTCGTGGAAGTGAGGGAATGGAGCAGATCAAAGGAATCGAAAGAATGCTCACTGTGTACAAAGATTGATGGTGGAGGCACCTGACTTGGTGAAGAAGCACCGAATTTCGGCAGTGCCTTTGTCGACTAGGTCGGATGATTGCAGATTCAACTTCATCTTGTCGGCGCGATGCTCTAGGACGGAGGAATCGACTGTTGGTTCGCTGGTTCATTGGATTGGAGCACGGCGTCAGGATTTGTCGGTGGCAGCACGAGGGCATGCGCGCGGCAGTAGCTTACGGGGAGCAGGGGCCGAGGGGGATGGCAGAGCCCTTTTTAGGCCGTGGCTAGGGTTTCTCAGTGTGGGCCCGCACCTCTGCGTGGCGTGCATGCCAAGACGAGGCGGCGACAGCGCTCTTGTGCGTGGCCTTGAGACCGGCCGGAGGAAGGTAGGTAGGGGTGCCTGTAGATGGGCCCCGCTTGGTGAAGGGAGAGGGCAAGCGGGACAGCTGCCTGGTTGGCTAGCTGGACCGTTAGGTAGGCTGAGCCCAAATAGGAGGGGAGAGAGAAGAGAGGAAGCAAGCATGAGAGAGAAGAGGGCTTCTGAGGAAAAGATCGAGTTAGGATATGGACTTTGACCCAAGCGAGTTAGGAGAAAGGAAAAAAGATTTTTCTTTTTTGAAATGTCCAAAAATTCCAATAAATCTTAGATATATCACAAACCAACTCGAATAAATCTAGAAAATATTTAAAGGTGCATATTTTAACATATAAAAGCTGAATAAAGTATTTCTAATCAAATATTAATGTTTGAATTAACAAAATTAAATTCAAAAAGTTAGAAAAATTTTAACTAACAAAAATTTGCGGTCGTCATTTTTGGTATTTTTTTGAAAGCTCCAAAAATCAAGATGTTACAACATTTTTGAATTTCTAAAAATTGCGAATTTTTTTACAAGTGAACACTTGAATACTACTTGCACTCAAAAATATTCATGAGAAAACTCGTAGTGCCATGTGCAAAAATAACAATTTTGCTGTTAAAATATTTGTCATTTTAGCTATTCAAACTTGTTTTTTTCACTGGTCATAGAAATGCAGATCTTTTGCTGAAATTTTTTGAGTGCAAGTTTTACTTCACAATTTACTTGTGTGATTTTTTTTCCATAAATTTTTAAAAATTGAAAATAGCGTTTTG